>LPNX011110087.1:0-34384 GCA_001517045.1 Pseudotsuga menziesii | reverse complement strand
GGGGATTTGCTTATTTTTAGTAAGCCTGCTTTATGCTAGATTCGAATTGCTCCTCATGCATTCGAATCCCTAATGTATGTTATTTATTTAGAAACCTATGTTATTATAGGGTTGGCTATTGTACACTGATTTAATACAGTTTAGTGTTCAGCTCCAATTTTCAGTCTCTTTGTGAGTGATTTTGCATGATCAATTGTTAATTGTTGTGAGTAAAATTAATCTATCACCTGGTTCAATTTCCACAAACGGAGGGCCATAAACCACTAGGTTTGATGTAGACTAGGATGAAAGAGGAAACATTGCCTCATCCCAAATGAAAATTACATCTCATCACACATTTTATCATATTTCTCAACATGAGATGACTATTTATACTTGAGTGCCTAACCAATCCCCTTAAAGCATGGTTGATTCAGTCAACTTTGATCATCCAATTTGGTTACAAATAGTAAGATAATCCTATAAATTTAGGCCCTTTATGCGCCAGTCAGTTAGTCGAATTCCCCTCACTCATCTAGTTGATTGTCGAGTTAGTCAGTGGACCAACCCAAATACACATTCGTCGAGTCACTAACTTACCTCCAAAATTGTGTTTAATCATAAATTCCAACACTTTTTCTAGAGTGGTGCAAATCAAGGTCCTTATGAACTCTGCAACCTATCTAAGAACACAAGTGACAATACGCCACTATTCTCACTTTCTTGTTTTTGAACAAAAGAATCTACAGAAACATTCTTACATATAGCAATCACCCTAAACCACTATGGATGGGTTTATAAACCATCTCTTGAGCTTGATTCAGTCTGTGCCTCTCTTAACCTCTGCCAACTCAAATTTGTTGGCACATGTCACTAGTTTACTCTGGCTTATTCTCATCATCAAGTTGTAAGTTAAGGTTTCAATCCATCAATATGCACTTGTATTTTCTCTCTGCAATAATACTACGACCCAATGATATTTAGGGTTTGTATCCCATCAATGCATATTATAGGTTCTGTGTTCCAAATTCCACTCAACATCACAATGAACAACAAGAGTTCTTCACTCTTTGCCTAAAATGCTCCTCAGTTCATTTTCGAAGAGGAATAATGCTAGTTCTTCAACTCAGTAATTTTGGGTTTCTTTACTAGACTCCCACTAAACATCCTCTAGGCTCGATTCCTCACTCATAAATTTATTCACCATGCCTCTAAGTCACAATCATGGATGTATGGGATTTCTTTTATGCTTTTGACTCAGTTCAATTTCTACTTCATATCGTGTAATGTACCCTTCCAACTAAACCACCTTGAGAACACCCATTAAACTATCTGATTCCCATAGGTTCGAGTGGGTACTGACAGTTAGGGAATCAACTGAATATTGATGCTATCTACAGAAAATCTAGGGCATCAATATTATATCACCATTGGGTCGAAGAGAGCCACTAGAGACAAAGGCCACCGGCATGCATGACATCTAAGCATTATTTAATGATGCATGCACCTAATTAAGTCTCCATGCGCATGCATGCAATTCAACTACAAATTAGAAGTTAAAGTGACCTAATTAGGTCAAAAATTAAAGTTTTTGCAATTAAAAGTTATAAAAGAAAGATAAAGTGAATGGAGACTTTACTTTTGATGATTATTGATTTTGGAGCTCTTGAGTAGTAGCACAGCGTGCGGCCACAACAGTTGGGGTTGGAGACGGGATTTCAACAGTGAGATATATTCCCTAGTCTCCTTCAGGATAAACCATCCAGGTTTGTCACCGTGTTTATTGCATTAATCCTTATCCAGTATTCCAATATAAGTCCGAAGGTTATTGGAGATTCATTCATACAGCTAGGGGCATTTAGCTGGGAAACCCTAGTCATTCACCAGGACTTTGGATCACCATATTTCTTCAGCATGCGGCATGCATCGTCACTGATAGGATCACTCTACTACATTGGGTCATTATCAGTCATCATATTTTCTATCCAGGGAAGCTAGCAGTATTTTACAGGGTTATGGGGGCGTGAGCAGCAGATTGGTAGACCAATTCGCTAGGGCATCTGGAGGGGTCAAAACTCTTGCATGCTCTAGCCATCCTCTCCGACACGGGAACACCTTCCTTTCAACTTATTTCCAGCTGAAACTGACCATCCCTTCAGCAAAAACTTCACACTTGGTTGATTTAGCCAACCAGGGTATTACATCAGAAAACCAGGTCATTCCTTCATCAGATCAGCTCATCTTGCATGTGTATTCTCTCTGGAGCATTTTCAGCTAGCTTATCAGTCGTAAGTGTTCATTTTATCATGCAAACCCTAACCCTAATTTCAGCTATAAAATAGGGAAATTTTGCATGGCAGTTTGCATGCCCGACTATTTCAGTAAATTTGCATAGAAATAGAAAATATTAGTATTTGGGATATTACATATCGTGGCCAAAGTCTCTAGATTGGCACTACAGTTTGTTTGGATATAATTTTTGTCTTTGACCTCTAACGTTTCTATAGGTAATCAAATTCATCCAGGAACCTAACAACAATGATTCACATGCAATGGATTTTCTTTCACTATAGTCTTTAAACAAAGACTGATGTACTCATAGCATGCACAAGAATTATTTCAAAAATAACTAAACCTTGACAGCTCTACCTTTTGCACAAAACATAACATGATCTTCACTATTGGGTTCGTTTTTCAATTATAGGTATTAAAAACATGCCACTCATTCACACGTAATCACACAAATAATTGAATTGCTCTGAATTCTTTATCAGGTCATGTACATGCTTAATTTAAACAAACAATCAGTTTCCATGAACTCAAACATTCAACATAAATCATTAACACCATGATTGCAGAAACTTTCCTTTTCATTAATAAACAGATCTTCTATACATGCATACTCTAAACCTTCATCTACTTGGCATGATATAATTACAAAACCAAAATTGATTATTCATCGAACTAACTCTTGCTCCTTGCACTAGCTCTCTAAGATGGATCAAAGGTCAACTAACAACAACCTTCAAATGTCTTCGACTTACATATTTAAACGTGGAGTTAATGTCGTCAGCACAACAAACAATTTCCAAAACTCATGCTAACTAATTTATAAACATAGACTTCAACCCTTATCTCTTCAATGAATCGTTACTGAGATGTTTTGGAAATCAATGAATCATTCCACAATTTTAGCTTCAGTTAAAATGATCCATCTTGACCCGACGACTCACCATTTGTTTAACATGTATCTCTATGACTCACCTATTTAGGAACTTCTAAAAATATAATGACTTGTCTCATCTAGAACAAGTCAACTATGGAACTTTTTAAATAATTTTCATTATTTTTACAAAGACATTTACAATTAACCCCTCCTTGGGATAACCTGAGACCCTAAGGTCTGATTAAGCTTGAGAATTATTGAGGAATACAGATGCACCTGCATCATACTCCCACAGTAAAAAGAAACCATGACCTCGTGGTCATGTGACTTCAGTCCTCTTCTTACCTGGATCCCATAATCTATGTTGTACTTGATGCTACTCACTGACCTTGTTGTCATATCCTGTCTCAATCGAAGAGTTCAATTTATCAATTGTTTGTCTTATATTGTTTCTATAGCTTCTCTTATTTATTTGCATAAGCTTCCACAACTCATCCATTACCTTGTCCAACTTTGTTTCTGACTGAAACATGTTTTTTTCATTGTTTACTTGTAGCTGAACTCCTCCATATGTAAGAGCTATCAAATTCCCACTTTCCCTTATTCCACTACACATCTCCCAAAATATGTTTAAAGTGTGTAGATACTTCATCCATTGCTTCTCTACAACAGTCTCACTATTGTCTCCTTCAGGACCATTAATTCTGTCTCCAATTATCTCAACAATATCATATTTCATGAGATTTCTTTTCTTCTCATCTTCCTGGCATTTTCTGTGAATTTGTTGGTTATTCTCGGCCTCCTTGTCATCCATAATGCCTCAAATACATATCCTTCTTCAATATTATTTTGTTGTCCCTAAATTTCCACTTTAGTTCCAATAGGTAATTTACACTCTATCTCCTTGATCGCAGCATCATGTTCATCAATTTATCCTTCTGTTGTATCAACTAACATATCATTAGTTTGAAAATCATAATGTTTTTTTGTCCCTACTAAGATTTGAGATACCCCTTCACTATCTGATTCTTGTGAACAATCCCTTTCACTGACTTCAATCTCTTTTCCATATTCAGGCTCCTTTAGAAAATGTTCCAGAAATTCAACCTCTCTTTGACAGATCTCAAGCACTTCATCACAATTTTGATCATTACCTTCGTTAACTATTTATCCTTTCATAACAGCCTTCAGTAGTTGTGCTCCATCATCCCTTTGACTAATTTTAGTAGTCAATTCGACCTTCTTCACTTCTATAACAGTCTTCCTTTTAATGTGAGACAATTCTGTCCCATCCTCCTCTTTAACATTCTCTTCATGTTGACTACTTTCCTTATCAACAATCCCCAATAATTGTCTACTATTTTCCTTTTGGCCACCTATGGAAGCCAACTTTTCCCTATTTTCATTAATAACAGGTTCCCTATCATGAGACACAAACGTCGCGTCTCCTTCAATAAAATATTGATCTTGTTCTGCTTTCATTCCTACAAAGATATGTTTTCTTTACCTTTCCCAATACCTATAGACAAAACCCTTTCATTAGTTTCAAAAATATGAGACCTCTGAGTCTCTTCAGATGTCTTCCACATCCCTACTCTTTGCAATACTTGTATCTTCAAGTTATTCATCAAATATTTGTCTCTTTCCTTTAGTGTAGTAGCTCCTTCTTCTTCACTATAAGTATACTCGTACTCCATCAAAACATACCTCATCTTCAAGTTCCTCTTATTGAAATAGAAAATTCTCTATTCCAGGCATCTCTTCCAAGAATAATTTTTTTTCTATCTCCTCTTCTAGAAATTTGATTTCCTCATTAAACTGTATGAGTATATCATCCCAATATTCTTCATATTCTCTTGCAACATAATTTTAATTATGTCCTTTTTCATATTCTTCCATATTCATAACATCATTAGATAACTATTCATTTCCTCCAACCACACACAAATGACCTATTTTAAAATCATAAGACTCTATAGACCCATTTGACTCTTTCATCAGTAGATCCTCATGTTGATCTGAGCTAGTCCAATAGTTCATGAGACCCTCAATAAATTTTTCCTCAACATCCCTATCTTCATCTTCATCAAGGAATGATCCTTGTTCAGGTTAACATATGCAAACTTCCATCTCATACACAAGTGTTCTGAATCCTTCCTTCAACCTGGCATACATCCTTTTTCTTAGATCCACTTGCAATGAATGCCATTTCACCTTATTCTTCTTCATTGTCCCATTAGAGGAAATTTGGGGTCTAAAATGGGCCTTATAAAAAAACATGGCAACAATAAGTTCTTGTGAGTTGGAATTCAAGAACCAATAGAATTCCAATAAAATGAGTCAACCATAATGGTTCAATTGACATATTTGTCATAAAAAAAACTACTTTTTTTGTTCGTATTTTCGACATATCTACCTGTGTTTTTACTCAAATTTTGATCGAGAGAGCTCGTTGGATGTAGAATTTGATTCCAGATCCAACGAGTACCCACACTGCATACTTTTGATAGACCCCGCTACCCCAAAAACAAGAAATACCTAAAAAATGTGATGATGATGTCATCATCACATTTTTTCAGGTATTTCTTGTTTTTGGGGTAGTGAGGTCCATCAAAATTATGCAGTGTGGGTACTCGTTGGATGCAAAATCAAATTCCACATCCAACGAGCTCTCCCAATCGAAGTTTGATTAAAAACACAGGGAGATAGGTTGAAAATACAAACACAAAAAGTAGTTTTTTTCTTTTTTCCTCCAAAATTAATAAATATTATTTTATTATTTTAACTATTATTTTATTATTTTCCTTAGGAGGCCCATTTTAGACCTGAAAATTCCTCTAATGAACCATATCTCTGGTCTTCCTCATACTTTTGTAACACCTCCTCTATTATACTAAGATGTGCCTTCAACTTAGCCATTTCTCTCTCATACTTCATCACTCATTTTTTCATGCCCACTGCTTTGTCACTCCTTTCCATCTATTTGTGAATTCTCTTTGAACCCTTAACATGACCCTCAGTAGTCATCCTTATCTCTTCCTTATGTGGACTCTCCTTGTCCAATTGGTAGCTGCAAATAGCCTCTCCCATCTCTTGTAAATTTGTAACAAGTCTACTACTTATTACTCTAGCAAGTCATCTTCTTGGTATCCTCTTCTTATTCTGGTTCTCTGTAGTAGAAACTCTTCTAGAGCACTCCTTGCTCCTTAACTTCTCAAAGTTGTCAGGATTCTACTTCCTCAACTGCTCACCTCCTTAAGAACTTCACTGTCCTCTTCTTCTTTCTCAGCAATATTATTTTGTTGTAGGTTCTGTCACATTTCCTTTATCTAAGAGCTATGCTTGATTTTATTTCTCTATCATAGCTTCATTTCTGTAATGGATGCCATTAGTCATTATTTTATGCTGCAATTTATTTTTGTTTGCTCCAACCTTCAGATACAATTACCTTTAAAACTAGAGTTAGTGTAAAACATAAATCAACACCATTAAGACCTATTTGTGGCCTTGCCTCCCACATTCATTGCACTTGAATGGGAAACCTCTTTCTAGTTTCTTATGCACTCTTTTGTACATGCTTCCTTCTGAACCAATTCAAAAAGTTTGTTCAAGCGAACACTTGTCTTATATTCCACATAAAGAGAAATTATTCTAAGAGAACCTCAATTTTCTTTATCTTCACCAAGTTTGATGTAACAAACACTTGTTCTGATGATTGTATTTCCCCATGTACAATTTCTCTTGTCCATACTGATCTAAATCTGCTTATTAAGGGAACCAACTGCCTTGCCTTGTCTTTCATGAAGGGTGTTATCCTTGTGGAATATTTTTTCTTCTCCAAAGAGGATAATCATTGATCAACCTGCTAACATTCAAAATGAAGAATGATCTTGATCTGACCTCTTCATTCAAGTTGACCTTTCACTCATGCACTGATATCACTATAACATTTTTTTGCAACCCTTAATGAGCATTTTAATTACTCTATTTTTTCTCAACCACCAAATATCTTTGTAGGCTCTGTCACCACTAAATGGTGCAAATTAAGGTCCTTATGAAATATGCAATCTATCTAAGAACCCAATACACCGCTATTCTCACTTTCTTATTTTTTAACACAAGAATTTGCAGAAACATTCTTTCTTATAGCAATCACCCTAAACCACTATGGATGGGTTTATAAACCATCTCTTGAGCTTGATTCAATCTGCCCTTATCTTAACCTCTACCAACTCAAATTTTCTGGCACATGTCACTAGTTGACTGTGCTCATCATCAAGATATAAGTTAAGATTTTAATCCATCAATATGCACTTGGATGTTCTCTCTATAGTAATACTAGAACCCAATGACCTTTAGGGTTTGTATCCCATCAATGCATATTATAGATTTTATGTGAATTTTCCGTCTCTTACTCCAATAACTGCAGTCCTACTTAGAACCACCAACATGGTGTTAAAAAATAATCCAACAGTTGAGTAATAAAAATATAGCATACGAAAAAAATCCAGGTGGTGACCAAGCCTGTATACATCCCTGCTCAGCACCTTCTCACCATTGCCACTAGTAACCTGGCTTCAAACATGGAAATTTGATTCAAACCAGCATCATGCCCTTTTCCAACCTGGATGTATTCATGATCTGTTACATCACCACCACGTAGTGTGCAATTAAAGCCAACAAATATATCCTCGCTGATGTTTATCACTCTAGAAGCTTTACTCATGCCTCCACGAGCTAAAAAACACAAGCGATCAAACACATCTGGGTGGCCATAGTGCATCCTTATCTTTAAAGGATTTGCAAGTACATAGTTCCCAATCATCACAAAACTCGTCTCCTGAGAAAACATGAACCAAGCAAGGGAAGATACTAAGCCCGTGAATACATTTTCACAAACTCCTAATATTGTAGGCTTTCGAAGACCATAAAATTTTGTGAACTCTTGCAACAAATTTCACATTTTGAGAGCCTCTTCGAAGTAATTTTCTTGATTCATATCAATTGTCTATAATGCATCACCCCTTGTGAAAATCAGAGCATGATTTTGATTCTTAGGTTTCCCTTCACCATGTTTCACTAACTTAGGGAGCCTCACCCTGTAGACCTCCACCTCCTTTTGCAGTTCTATAGAGTAATACTCTACTTCTCTCCCATTTGTGACCATATCAACATAGGAAATCTGAAGAGCTTCATAGTTATTTATCAAATACAAGATATCCTTAGCATGATGATATTTCCTAGCCTTTTGAGCACCATAAATCTGACAGGTGACAACCTATGTAAATTTCATGAGAGATTTGGCATCTTCATTGCTTTTGAGTAGATTATCTACTCCACATTTTTCAATGTTCATGTGTGATCTTGAAGGAAAATCCCAATTTTTATTTTCACCTTCCATGTGTCTCAATGCTACAGCAATAAGTGCTTGACAGCCTCTCTGAATGGACATCTCTGATGCTGAATCAAGAAAAGCCAACATTTTGAGAGCCTTGTAATAGTACATCATCCCCCTTACCATATGAACCAATTCTTGTCCTCTATGTGAAGCCCACAACCGTAGTTCCACCACTTCATCAGTCCAAAGTTCTTCAATATTTTTCAATCCATGACCACGCATTTGCTCAATGAAGTTCGACCAATCATCAGGATATATCTTCTGGAGATAGAATATGATTGAAACACCATCTTCATTCTCAGTACAGAGTTGTTCTTTGTTGTACATAACATCTTCATCATATTAAGGAGTCAAAACACTGAATGACATCATCTTCTCAACCTGTATAGCACGAGGCATGTTCATGAAGAGAGAATTGTTGAAGAAAGCAATCCTGCGCCTTGCCTCCATTTTTTTTGGAACATGATTCATAGAATTACTTGTGGTTAGAATGGTCTATAGTCGTCTTAATTGTCGATTAAAGAGGTTGTATTCTATATTAGGTAATTCTAAAGTGTCCTCAAACAATATATTGTTACCAGTCCTTATAGTAACCAGTCCATCTTGCCTTAATTGTGCAATACTCTGCCTTTCTTTAGGAAAATCTCTTACAACAATGTCATAGATATTTTGTAAGGAATCAACTACAATTTGCTGGCCCTTGTCAAGTTTTTTGGTCAAAATACCATTGACCAATGATATTAATTTCGAATGAATTTCAGGCAGTTCACTCATTCTATATTTGACTATAAAATTTCCCATCCGCAGTGACTCATCAATTTCCTTAAACAAGTTGACAACAATGGAGTGTTCTTCACTATCTTCCTTGACAAATTTCTTAAGCAAATATTTGACAGTGTCATATGATTCTATCACTGCACAGTAACAGTACTCATTCTTGCATATCTTTAACCATAGATCCTTCTCACTCTCCTCCAATTTAGTAGCTTGATTTAGGGCAAGTAACAACTAATTACACAGTAGTAAACATGGGCACCGAATGATGCGTACATTCCGAGAGCTTGGAGAAACCTCCAACAGTTCAACCTCCAAGTCACTGACAATATCCTCTTCCCTAAATGTTCTCACTATTTCATTCCATATAATGGAAAACCTAGCTGCTTTCAACCCTAGTAGACTCAATTTTTTTATATACACCAAATCCATACCTCAGTTGCAAACACCTGATAGCATCCCTTACTTTAGCTTTCAAATCCCCCTTGAATTCAAATGGTAATTCTTCTTGAATTAAATGGAACTAGATTGCACTAGCAAAGAATTGGAATTGCAGCCTCAATTGTCTAATATCCCGTATCTCGCCAATATGGGACAATTTTCCCACCAATGCTTCAACCAAGGATGTGAAAATGGAATACCATATTTGGGTGTCCATGAAATACACTAGAATAACTGGAGCCGACATCAACCCCACAGAAATCCAGTTACTATGACTAAATCAAACATGCCACTTGTATGGAATTTTCTCAATCTTCAATATTGCCTTTTTTGGAGAGATCATGGGTTTAATTTGGAAAAAGTAGCTGAAGGAGAACTTTGCAAGCAGCAACCATACCCAAAACATAGCATATAAAATGTTGTGAAAGAGACCCTCTCGAAGACCACGGCCTACAAATTGTTGGGTTTGAAACCATCATGTCAAGACATGAAAAATTCTCCAATTGATTTTCTCAGCAAAGTTTCTTACCCAAGGAAGAACAAAAAGAAGCAATGCCAAAATCTCAAGCATGATGAAAACCAGGGAAACTTTCATAGTCTACCAATCTTCTGTTCACCCCCCTTGACCATCTCAAATCATGATTCCTTTGAGCCCACCTATGGTTATAAAACACAGCAAAGACAATGGTCCATACCAATGCTACAATGCTTTTTAGTACCATCCTTGGTCCAATTAGTAGAGTCGCTTTTGACACTAAACTGTACTGCATGCCAACATCAAGCAAAGATTGCCAAAAATGAAGAAACTAAGGACTTGTGCTTGTGTGTCTCTGTGTCTCAATTATATCCAAGGAGGTCCCGACCCCTGAGATGCCACAATAATAGAAGCCTAAAGGAACAAAATGTACATAATACAAAGACAATCAAAGCTACAGAAAATGTTCCAAAATGAACTTTGTTCTACAAATCCCATCTTCCCCACTTGTTGTTTGTGCAATATTCTCCTAATTCTCTTGATATCCCAATCCGTATAACTCTAAGCCTGTTTATCTGATTGAAAAAATTTACTCCCCATCTTGAGAGGCCATCCCAGTTCTTCAAAGCATATGCTGCTCCAAAAGTACTCATTAATATCATCATAACTTCCCCAAGAAGAATGAGAAGCCTTCCCATCATCACTACACTTTGCTTCCTTTTTACTATATCATACAGTGGTGTAACAACCTTGTGAAAAAAAGAATTTTCTCCAATATGTGCAGGCAGTGCTGTTTGTCCAGTATTATTCTCTAAGATGCTATTTATCTCTAAAGCCATATGATGGAAAATATAGCACGAACACTCTAGTAAGAATCTCAAATTGGCAGCTTCACCCCAAATCAGAAGATACAAAGATGTATATAGCAATTCCTTCCGCACATTTCCCGTTTCTCTCTTACAGTCTTTGATCTCAATATGGGATTTTCGGCCCAGATATGCACACCAACTAGAGTAATTCTTCAAGATTTTCTTTCCTAGATTTCGAATAGTGATTGTGATGGCAGTATGTGGCTGTTGTAGTTGCATCATCTCATGCAAATCCAAGTTGCTTCCTCCCCTGATTTTATATATTAGCGACCACGTTGATATGGAGTAGGGTAGTGAGAGGTTGAAGTTAGTGTGATCGGGAGTTAGAATGACATACCTATCTAAAACATAATTGATAAAAACATGTGTGACATACCTTGTCTTATGTCATTTATGATTTATAAGAAGTGCATTTCATTGCGTGGAGGATTTTGCATGTTTTTTTATGAAGGTTGTGATCATCCACATATGTGGGAGGATATTATTATTGTTGTATTGGAATGTGTACTAGAGTGGGATCATGTGTGACATGCACATAAAGACATTTTTGTAGCGTTCTACAAGTTAATAGGCTTTAACAATTATCTCTAGTAGTAGCAGATACCTGTAGCATCATACTTTTATAGCTTTTCTCTTCTGTAGATAGTAGCTCCAACTTCTGTAATGCTCCTTGCTTATAGTTTCCCGTAGTGTTATACTTTTGTAGTCATCCTCCTTTGTAGATTTTATTTGTTTTTATTCTAGTAGGAGGTCTCTACTGTAGATACTGTAGGTGTTGATTCCTGTTTAAAACTATTAACGATATTAACGAAGGAAATATCTTATAGGTATATGGTTGAGTTACAAAGGTGAATGAAAGTGATATGATGTCAATGCATGAAGAAGGATATATGTATGGAGCATAAGATAAATGTATGAGGGATAATGTGACACTATGGATTGGATAATGCAAATGTAAATGGAATAGTAGTAAGAGTGTGAATGTGCATGAAATAAGTGAATTTGTGAATGCGTGAATGAACGTGAACCTCCATTTGCAGTTATAGCATGTTAAATCTGTATTTTTGATGATCTTTGTACTTCTAATATGTGTACTTGAATTCCATATATTTTTCTTGAGTGGTCTTAAATACTATGTTTCTGGTATGCTTGATATGCAAGTATATTCTAGCTATGGCACTTTGGATGTACTTTCTCTGATTCTTGTCATGCTTGTTATTCAGGCATATGTGATATTTGACGTGTATACTCTATCTCTTTATAACTTGTTATTTTTCCCATAAAACTTTAGACTCTATTTATTTTTTAGTGTTGATCTGATGTGCCCAAGAGAAACACAGGGAGGACAACGAAGTAAATTGAATTTTTATATGGGAATGCACATATATACAGGATATGTATTTAATACTAAGAAATACACTCACATCAACCTAGGAATATATTTGGCAATTTGCAATTTTTTATTGTATGTAACATCAATACAAATAGATGTTTAAAATAAGATTTCAAGTTTACCATCAAGTTTGAGTTTGACTGTTTGTTACAACTGCCTAGTACAATGATTTATTATACAGAGCCTCAAATACAAGTGAATAAACAAAGACAAGTGTGTGAGTAGAGGAGAATAACCAAAATTGTACACATGCTGTACAGTCATGTGTTATTATTATAAATACAGTACAAAACTGTGGGGAGAAATTACACATGTGCTATACAGTAACTACATTCATTTGTATTATTACATATATAGTACAAAACTGTGGGTAGAATTATCAAAATTTTCTAAGTCTCAAATAAAAAAATAAAGTGGGTGAGCGATCTATTTAGTCTTAGACTAAGTCACCCAACAGAGATAAGGATAAATTTCAAATTATACTAGAGTACAAAATATAAATGTACAGATATAATATAGGTTCACTCATATTACTAGACTAAGTCTCATCAATTCATCCCTGCTTAGAGGAAATCATCCCCAATTTCCACTGAGGATAGGGAAGTTGTTGCCTATATGTTGATTGCAGCAACCATTAACCCTGAGTGAGAAACATGCCTTTGCAGCACTCCAAGTAGGTAGTGATGTGACACTTCCTAGTGGATCCAGTGTGGACATCAAAAAGAGTATCTTGAGGAAAGCAAAGCTGGAAATCTGGAATTGTGACCTCCAGATGTGTGACTGGACACATCCTTTAAATGAGGTGGTTCATATCACTTCCACTGGTTGACATTCACCACATCATGGATGTCTAACTGTGGGAGAAGGTCCAACTTGGAAGCATTAGCACCATTTGTTAATTTTTGAAGCAATGCTTGTAAATGCAACAAAACTCAATCACCAACTTGAAAATGTGTAGCAACTTGATGTCAGTTGTATAGTGATTTGTATTCAGCATGTGTCTGTTGAAGGATGCCATGAACATTACTTTGTATCTTGACAAAGTTCTACACAAAAAAATCTTTGTCTTCGTGCTTCTGCTGATGGGATGTGCATGGAGTTCGGAGAGAAACTGGAGCTAAGAGGTTGAAAGCCAAAACAAAGATCAAAAGGAAAGTGTCTTGTAGAAGGGCATCTTTGTTGTAACTATGTTTCAAAATATGCAAGTATTGATCCCATTATTTGTTCTATTAATGGTAGAGGCAGAGAGAATGAACGGATATTATGTTACACTATCTTAGTTTGGCCATCATTTTGTGGATTGAATGCAGTAGAGAACCGATGCTGATAACCTAAAGGATTCAATGAGGATTTTCCAAATCACTAAGAAATCTGGAGTAATGATCAGAAATGTTGGTCAATGGTAATCCAAAATGGCCCCAAATAGGCTAGAAGATATCCAAGCCCTATAGGGAATTGGCAAAGACTGGTACAACCCAAGCTTCATATTGGCAGGTTTGTTTTGGCTACAATTTGAACAACTCTAGATGTAATATTCCACTTCTTTCCATATGGAAGGCCAAAAGGTTATTAGGTATGCATCAATACATTATCTTATTCTCTAATCCCCTTTTACGAACCACTTTAATAGATTGTGTAATTTTTTAGGATATTTTGTTGCTTGATCACAGTAGATTTTTGTGCTTATTAATGTGTTTGAAAAAAATAATAGGATTTTAAGCATGACTATCTTTGGATCTTATTGTCTTTTATTAGAATTCAAATGATGAAATCTGTGTTAATATTTCTCTTCTTCCCGATTCTTAAAGAGTGCTAGCTCAATGGAAGAGCGACTGCCTTACAAGCAGGAGGTTGGTGGTTTGATTCCTCCATGCCCTAATGATATTGCAATGTATTTATAAAGGTAAAAAATGTAGTAGTGCAAAATGGATGCAATATTAAATGCAAATCCAAAATGCAAAACAAGATGTAAAAATGGACGTCACACCAAACACAAAAGTGGATGCAAAAGTGGACGTTATGTTAGACACAAATGTGGACACAAAAATGGATGTCACAATAAAAACAAAATTGGATGCAAAAAGAGTCTCAACACTAGACACAATTAATGACTCAAAACTAGATGCAATACTAGGCCCAAAATGAGACTCAACAGTAGATGCAAAAGTGGACTCCTAACTAGCTGTAAAATTGGACATTAAATTGAGCACAAAATATGGTGTATCGATGGACATAAAAATAGGTGTAACACTAGGTGCAAAACTAGAAGCAACACTTGATGCAAACAAAAACTTAAAACAAGACACAATATTGGATGCAAGATACGACGAAACATTGGATGTAAAAATAGATGTAATATTGAATGCAAGATGGGATGCAACATTGGACACAAAAATGGATGCAATATTAGATACAAACAAAGGCGTAAAACTAGGCACAACACTAGGCACAACACTGGGTGCAACATTGGGCTCAAACATAGATGCAAAAGAGACATCAACCGGGATGCAACACTAGGTGCAAACCTAGATGCAAAATACGACGTAAAACAAGATGAAACATTAGGCACAAACATGGATACAAAAAAATACATAAAACAAGATGCAAAATTAGATGAGAAAAGGGATGCAACATTATAAGTAAAATTGGATGCAAAACTAGACCCAATATTGGGCCCAAATTTGGATGCAAACCTAGATGCAATGCTAGATGTAGAATTGGACACATAATTTGATGAAAAACATGGTGCAAAATTGGGTGCAAGGCTCAATGAAAAAAAAGGAGCAAAATAAGACACAACATTGGATGCAAAATTGAGCGTCAAACTGGGTGCAAACATGTAAAAAATGACACAAAAAAAGATGTAATACAAGAGGCAAAATTGGGTGCAAATAAGGGCATAACAAAAGATGCAAAAAATTGGGTGCAAAAATGGATGTTAAAAATGATGGAAAAAAAGATGCAATATATGGCGTTTTACGAAATTGTACAATAGGGCCAGGTTTAGCGCCGGATTGTTCACCAAATTGAGAAAAAATTACACTAAAATTTGGCGCTAAATTCGATGCTAAATCCATATTTTGTTGGAGTGAATGCAATAAGCCCAAGTTTTTCTAGTTGCATCATCAATAAAAGTAACATAATAATGAGAGACACCAAGAGATTGTACCTGAGCTAGTCCCCATACATATATATGGACAAGCTCTAAATTTTCACTCTTCTTTTGTTTCCCAACCCTGAGAAATGTAACTCTCTTCTATTTTCCATAAACACAGTTCTCACAAAATTCCAAACTTACCTGCTTCAGATCTGGAAGTAGTTTCCTTGAGTGGAGAATCTGCATCCCCTTCTCACTCATGTGGCCAAGCCTACGATGCCACAGCGCCGCACCTGTTTCTGTGGAAGCTATAGAGATAGAATAATCAGTATTATGAGGACATAAATATAACGTACCTACCCTATCTCCCATTTCTATTACCAATGATCCTTTAGTGATCTTCCACCACGTTTCTCCAAATGTAGACAAACAACCGCTATCTCCCAACTGCCCTGTTGAGATCAAATTTCTTTTCATAGTAGGAATGTGCCTTACATCCTTTAGCAACCAATCATTTCCATTATTTAAATTAATCCGCACCTTACCCTTTCCAACAATTTTACATGGTTCATCATCCCCCAGTAACACATGCCCAAAATCACCTTGAACATAATCATGAAAGAATTTCCTAGGGGGTGTAGCATGACATGAAGCCCCTGAATCTACTACCCAGTAATCACTAGTATTATCTAATGCAAGAATCAAAGCATCTTGTAACACATCACCTGCTACATTAGCTTCTTGGGTAGTCTCTTACTGCCTCTCACCTTTCTTCTTTGGTGCTCTACAGTCTTTCTTTAGGTGTCCTTTCTTACCATAGTTCCAACACTCTATTTTTCTGAATCTGGACTTGGATCTTCCCTTTTTAGACTTGCCGCGATTTCCTGGGATCCTTCCTCTCTTGTTTTGTATCCCTCTGCTATCTATGGTAAACGCATTACCTGATGTCTCACATGTGCTTTTTCTTCACATTTCCTCGCTAAGAATAACACCAACAAAATCATCAAACTTAAGAGTGTTTGAACTAGGGACAAAGTTACTTACAGCCATGACCAAGATATTCCAGCTTTCTAGAAAGGAGCACAAGATTAGAAGAGCCCTAACCTCATCATCAAAGTTCACTTTTATAGAACTTAACTGACTGATAAGTGTATTAAACTCCTTTAAATGGTCAGTAACAGATCCACCTTCCGACATCTTCATATTAAATAAACGCTTCAGTAAAAATACCTTGTCAGAAGCCAAGGGTTTTTCGTAGAGATTACTCAATGTGCTCATCATACCCTCCGTTGTTTTCTCTTTCGAAATATTGAAGGCCACCGATGAATTCAGGCACAGTCGTATTGTTCCCAGTTCCTTTCTGTCAATAACTTCCCATTCTTCATCCTTCATAGTTGCCGGCTATTTTTTTCTTCCGTCTAACGGCAGGTACAGATAGTCCTCCATTTGCATCTTCCATAACTGATAGTTTTGGCCATTAAATTTCTCGACCCTAAACTTTCCTTCTTCCGCCATTGCTCCTACTCAAACTAGGAACCCTTTTTTCCTGTGATTTTACCAACCAAATAGACCTTTTTGCTTTGATACCAATTGTTAGAAAACAGGTTCGCAAAGCAATAACAGATATATAGTTAAATCATTAAGAAGATGCAAAACAAATTAAAACATTACAAAGAGACGCAGATATAACGTGGTTCACCCAAACAACAGGCTACATCCACAAAGAAATTACCAGTCCTTTTATTACAATCCAGAAAGGTGAAGTGATACAACCTGTACCAAAACCATTGCACTTCCTCTTCACACCCTCACAGTCTCTCTTCCAATACAATACAATACCATACTCAGTTGTTTTACAATGATTTCTTTTATAGGGGAAATACAATGGGAAAATTCTAGGGTTAGCCCAATACCATGGGTTCGCAAAAATGTTGGCCAACACATATCCCAAAAAAAATTCTCGGGGGCTCCGCCCCCAAACCCCCTTTTTCGGGGTGCTGCCTGAACCCCAAGGCAGGGGGAATGAGTGTACAGTACATCTGGGTTACAAACATGACTGAATAATATCTCTAGATCTGGAATATTAGGCTCCACAACCAACAAGAGGAGGGGTGAGGGAGTGACACACCCACATAGGTATAGATAAAGAGAAGGGGGAGGGACACACAAACACACACACACACACACACACAGGGAGAGATTGTTTGGGAGAGAGAGGGGGAGGGATGAGAAATAGAGTGAGAGGGGGGAGCGGTGACTGATAGAGGGAGAGTGATGGAGATAGGGATAGTGAGGGAGGTATAGAGAAGGTGGAGAGAGGTTATGAGAGAGTGAGAGTGAGGAAGGGACACACACACACACATAGATATATATAGAGAGAGAGGAGTGTTGAGAGAGAGGGGGGTGGAGGGACACACACACACACATATAGAGAGAGAGATTGTGTGTGAGAGGGAGAGGGGTGAGAAATAACTAGAGAGTGGGGATGGGGGAGAAATAGAGAGAGTGTGATGTAGGGAGGGATGGTGAGGGAGGTATAAAGAAGGTGGAGAGAGTTTCTGAGTGATGGGGAGGGAGGGAGGGACACACACACATAGAAATATATAGAGAGAAAGGGAGGTTGTGAGAGAGAGTGGGGGAAAGGCACACACACACACATAGAAATAGAGAGAGATGGAAATACAAAGGCATGGAGGGAAAGTGATTAAGGAATAGAGGGATAGTAAGTAAGGAACATGTATATATGTTGTTTGAATTAATTGTCTAACTAAATAAACAACCAAAACTATCAAACATAAATTATCAACCCGAGGAAGTCTTTTATTTTAAATCTATTGTGCCAGATCTATGCAAGCACAATTTCTACCTGACACTGTTGATCTATTGGTTTGAAATCAAAACTCTTTGTAAACTAAATCACACATTCTTGAAAGTAAATCAAACCTCAAAACTATTCATAAAATCACACTGTAAATCTAACTTAAAAGAAAATCAGCTCTTTATGAAGCAAGATCTAATTGCATAAATCTATTAAATAAATGCTATGTTTTCCAACAATCTATCAAACGAATTAACATGAAAGCAACTATGATAAATCTAATGAACGAAAGCATACAACTATGATAAATATAATGAATGAAAGCATGAACTAAATGATAAAAAAATCTACACAACTACAATCAACACTATCATCCTATGCTCAGGGGAGAGGGCCCTTCCTCTACTGATCAGAGCTGGATCTCCATAATAAAAGACTACAACTCCAGAATTAAGAAATTGCCAACATGTATTATCGTAATTAAATGATTCCAATAGAGTTTGGATCAAATTCTACAACATAACATTTCTTTCTATTCCCCCCAATACATCAAAATGATTACATATTTATACATAAAATTCTCTCATGAGAATGAGAAACTGAATTCCCAACTTGGAATCTGTTTCAACTAATTGCTAATTTATAAAATCGATCACAACAATAAATATGAGAATTACATGCTTAGAGAACCAACCATATATATCAAACCATAGTTTTGTTTGGAAATTTACTCATGTGACAGGTAATTGAGGTTGTTATGCACAAAACCCATGTCCCATATTTTTTAGATTCTTCTTCATATGACCGCAAATCACAACACAAATCAATGTGTTCTTATCTGACATGCATTTTTTTTAAGATTGTTTGATCATGAGCTAGAGGCTTCCATGTTGGACCTAAGCACAAATTGAAATCACAAATCCACATAATCAATCCTATGAATGAAACCAAGTTGTGAATATCCATGTGGACGTGTGCTAGCATGCCAACTCTGGAAGCTTGAACCATGAGTGTTGTTGTTGTTAATATGAAAAATCACTCCATAAACCATCATTAGTCAAATTATGTATGAGAGTCTTCAATTCATCAAAAATAAAGGAAAATAATCATTATTAAACACTAAAGCATTAATGGAAGTAATATGGTATTTTACGGGAAGTTACAACAAATGGATGGAAAATGGAATGATAAATGGATAATAATATGAAGAAGAGGGATGAAATATATGTCGATAGGTGATGAAAATATGGACAGATGCTTGACCCAACATCTCCTCCAAACTGAACTTGTCGCATGTCCTCATGCAACCCAATACATGTGTAGCATCCAAACTAGAAGGACTAATTTGACTCTTTCTTTCATTTTACCATGCATAGTGACCAAAACCATAAGAGTTGTAATCCAAAAATTGGTGGAGTAACAGCTACTGAATAGGAAAACCAATTGAGTAACAACTGCTGAATAGGATAAAATCGACGGAGTAACAACTGCTGAATAGGATAAAATTGGAAGAGTAACAACTACCGGATAGGATAAATTGGCAGGGTAACAGTTGTTGAATAGGATAAAATCGACAGATTAACAGCTGTTGAATACGATAAAATTGGCGATGTAACATCTGCTGGATATGATAAATTGGCGTAGTAACAACTGCTGAAGAGGATAAAGTAGGAGGAGTAACTACTGCTGGATAGGATAATTTGGAAAATTAATAGATACTGAATAGGATAAAATCAGTGGAGTAACAAATGTTGAATAGGATAAAATTGGCGGAGTAATAACTACTAAGCGGAGGATTTGGCGAAGTTGCAGCTGCTGTTTTTAGCAAAATTCTGGAGCTACTATCTCACAAAATACAAACTGGGTTTGGCTGAAATTTTGCAATAAAGTTTCTACAAGTCCAATGCATCTCCACACCGAAAATCAGAGATACCCACATCACAAATTTCGAGAAAAATGCAAATTGGTTGTAGGTGATGATGGTTGTTTTTTTCAAAATTTGTAAAGCATTTTTTCCTGAAAATTTGTGAGTATATTCCTCTTAACATAATTCTTCTTCTCCCCAAATTTCAAATTCATCTGGTCCATGGATCTCGAGATATAGGAAAAATGGATGTAGGTGATGATGGCCATTTTCTCGAAAACTGTGCATTGGATTGAGCTGAAACTTACTAGAGTTATTATTCTTGATGTAATGCTTCTCCCTCAAAATTTCATAAAAAACTAGTTTACCATTTTCAAGATATCCTTCAATCAAATTCTGCATTTTTGTATTAAAATGTGGAGAAATGAGAAATAAAATGTGAACTTGATGGAAAAAGTTGTTTTGAGCATCCACAATAAATTATCAAACAATTATTGGCTATGCACTTGACAAATAATGAAAAAAACCATTGTCTCCCCCAAATTGAAGATGGAGCATTTCCACATGCATCGTTTCTTGACAATAGACGAATATTGAGAGTAATCATTACCTTAATGCTGCTAAGATAAACTTCACATCAAACCTTGAAAATGCTGCTACATGATTTCCATTGTGCATGTATCAATGCCCAATTTTAGAGTTATATAATTCAATCAAAATACAAGGTTTATTTCTTCCATAGGTCAAGTATGCAATATGGAAAACAAAACATAAACCTGGTGCAATAACATTTGTGTGCTTCCATAGAGAAGAAATATTACTGTTATATGCAATGGGTAAAACTGATAAGTAAAACATCTTCCAATTATACCTTTAGCTGCTAGACATTTCCATTTTTCTCTGATTGAAGAAACAAATATGAATAACACTCAACTCTCCATTGTGTTATGCTTTGAAAATATTTGTTCCAACAAATTTACATTCAGTGATCTCCTTTAAATCTGCTCACAACAAGTCATACTGCAGATCACTATTACTCGTTGAATGATATATTAAACCTACTTGGGCCTGAAGAAAATAAAAAGTTGAGGCTGATGGTTAAGCATAATACATTCCATTAATCACATCTTTGAATAATCCATTTCACAATTGAATTCCTTTATTCATATTTTCACGGGCTTGTTGTAATTTTGATGCCAATAACCATGGACCAACTCTCACATCAAATTCTGAAAATGTAAACAAAAATCTGATAAATTTTGAGTTGCAAAAACTAGATAGTTCATGATGGCTAAAACCAATGTATACATTAGTGGATGGTAAAATGAGCCAAGGAACTCATACCTTTCTTTTATGGAAACATATTCATAATCTAGAAATGATGATTGTTGTTTGAAATGGTTGTAATGACAATGAAAACAGAGATCAAAGATACCCAAAACCGTGTTCTCAAAATTCCATCATCATGTTGTTCAAAACATTATTGATATGACATTCCATATTTGTTCAAATGTTGCTACAAGGCTTGAATATAAAGGTTGATTGTATTTTTAATTTGTGGAAGCAAGTAGCCATGATGTTTCACATAATATGGCCATGAATCAAAAGGATGGAAAATATATTTTAACAGTCCATTGTATGCAACCTATTTGTCATCAACTATGAGTGTGCCAACCCATTGAATGCATTTACCATATGTAGAAAATGGTGGAAAATACATATACCATATAAAATGTGGCTCTCAATAATTTTGAGTTCAACATATGTGAACCATCATGTGCACGAGTGAACCAAGCAAACAAATCAAAGAAATCATGCCTCTGTTTTCCACCTTGATTGTATGATAGCATACTCTTGTGAAAGAATGGATTCTACATCAACTCTTTCTATTGTATGTTATTATGGAGTCTATTCCTCTCTTTCAGTAGTGGCCTTGGCTTGTGCATGTGTATCAATTTCTCTCCTTACTACTGGTCTTTGTGTGGCAGCAGCAAATATTCCTTTCTTCCAATGGGTTTCTTGGCTTGACCATGTGCATGAACTGGTGCTTATCTTCTTACTATTGGTTCTTGTGTGATAGCAATAAATCATTTTCTCATTCTTGAATGTAGGAAATGTGTAGGGAAGGACTTGATTTGGATGTGCGTGAATTGGAATGATGAAGTGTTAGAATTGAGTTGGAAAGCATGGGAATGGAAAAAAATGCTATATAGAAAATGGAAATGGGTAATGTTAAGTGGTTCTTCATGACATATTCCTAAATATTTAATAAATCAAAAAATCATGCTATTTTACCTCAAGTTTTATTTCCGTGTAATATTTGATTGGCATGGATGGACTGATGTCTACTGGAGCTGATGTAGGCCAAAATGTTGCTAAGAGAGATGTATATGAGAGATGAAACTAAATGAGGTTGAATCTAACCCGAACTGTGTTGTACTGGATGCATGTAAGACTACTAACTGTTGAAAGAAAATGAAAGGAATTGCAAAACTATTGAAACAAATGATGCTACAAGTCACTGTTGAAACCATTAGATCACATAGTCTTTAGCTTCTAGAAAACCGAGATACAATTCTTACCATGCAAATGAATGTGCTAAGGTTGAGCATGGAAAGAAATCATTGGATTACCAACCATTAATGTATGTTGTTAACCAATGTGAAGAATATCACCTTTAATGACAGTGAGCTCTAAAGTACCTTAGTGTATCTTGGCAGGTACGAATGAATGTGCTGGAGTCGAGTCACCTCCAAGATTTGTCAATCAAGAGGCATTGATGAATCCCCATGATTAACAACAAGGAAATCTGCCATTGATTCATAGAGATCCTAGGGCACTATAAAACTCTAATCTCGATCCCAGATGATGTGTTGGATTCAATGGGACAAGAACATTGGAATTTGGACCTTAATGAATTCCACATCATCCAATATGAGTACAAAATAAATTATTGTGAAGAATTATAGTGAAAAATAGAAGCAACATGAGACTCAGAAGTGGAAAGTATATGTGAAGTTATGATGTAGTAGTGATAGCAAATAAAAAAGGTAAAGGTTGGCTACATAAGAATTGGAAAATGAGACTTTGACACGAATGGATTTGTAGAGCTTTGAAAGGAGAAAGTTAATGAATCTACCATAGCAGAATTGGCTTCTTAAGGGGTTTCTTTTGGAAACAATTGGTATGACAAGTGTGATGAGCTTAATGTCATCTTAAAAGGATTATTGGGATGTAGCAATGGGACTTGACTTTGGAGACATTGGTCTCTGTATGGTTTTCACATCAATCTATCCATTTTATGTGCTCAATCCATTTGCAAAACCCATATCTAATGCTCAAAACCTCTTAAAGGCATGTGCATATTTTATTGTAGACCAAGCATACCTTGAGTAGTTCATGTGTGGTTCTTCAAGGAATTTTTAATTAACATGAGTTCCTCAAATATTCCATTATGGACTAAGAAACATGCATATTCCCTCAATAATGTCTTGGAGGTCCCATACCTGCTGCTCAAAAACACCTAATTCCACCAACATCAATATTCATAGTCCAAATATACCTATGAGATGCCATGTGTGATTTTTTAAGGAATCCTTCCTATCCCTAGATGCCTAGAAGATTTATTTGGGGCCTAAGGCCATAGTTTCGTCCCCTAACCATTTCCATCCTTGAGATGCATACCTAGTGCTCAACACATGATGATGGCATGTGTATCCCCATTAAGATTCAAAGGATTCACTTTCAACATCATGTGTGGTGGTTGGAGGCATCAATTTTGGCCTTAGATGTTTTACAACTTACTTTAAGGCGTAAGGACCAAGTTTTTCCCCTCACCCATGTCAAGGGCCCTAATATCTCTACTTAGTGCTAAAATGTTCTAATGGCACTAGTATCCCCATTTCAAGGTAAATGATACCATGGAAGGCTCTATTGAGGTTGTTCAACACATCATTCTGGGCTCTATATGCCTAGAAGCATCTTCTAGGGGCTAAGGCATAGGTTTCCTCCCCTTATTATGTCTATGTTCCCAAGACACTTACATAGTACTTAGAAACACCTAATGGCTACCCTATCCCTAGCCAAATCAAAACTATCAAGTTGAGAGGTAATCTATGGCGATTCAAGGTGTCGTTCATGGACCTTGAGCCCTAAAAGTTGGTTTACAACCTAAAGTTAAAGCTTTATGTACCAACCATGATTAACACCTTATCCTTCATATCTAATGCTAAAAAAATCCTAATCATGGCCATATCTCAACTTAAAGGTTGAGGATACCCTTAAGAGATCATGTGTGTTTGTTCGAGGTGTTGTTCTTGTATATCTCTATAGGGTTCCTTCAGGGCCTAAGGACTGGGTTTCCTCCCTTAACCATGTCTACGGATGTGTTCCTAGTGCTAAGATAATTCTAATGCACTACATATTCTCTCTTACATGCAAAATATCACATGCAAAGGTCCTATGTGCAGGTTCGATGCCTTGTTCATGGACCTAAAGACTTAAAAAATACCTTTAGGGATTAAGTCTTGAGTCTCCTCCCCAAAGCATGGTCAAGGGACTATGACCCATACTTAGTTCTTAAAGTCTCCTAATGGTGTCCATATTACAATCCAAAGAAATATTATGCTCTTGGGAGGTTAAGCATGGTTGTTTGAGATGTTGTTCTTGATGATGCTAAAATATTACTATAGGTCCCAAGTCTTGATGATGCAAACTATTGCTTTTATCCATTTCCCTATTCATGCACCAAAACCAAATTTTTTGGTTCTCCATAACACATGCGTGTTTTGATTCTCCATAACGAGTGCACGTTTTGATTCTCCATAATGAGTGTGCATTTTGCTTAGCCTAACCTTTGTGTCATATGACATGTTAGGATCGAGTTTAACCAAACTATGCATTAGATAACGCAAGTGCATTGTATTTTTATGTATTGTGAGCATGTTTCCTAAAAGTAGGATTGCCTCTAAAAGGTCCCTCATCTTCTTGCACACACCCATGTCTGTTAGTGTAACACTACTTATGGGGTTTTGGAATTTTTGTTGTATATTCCTATATATTAAAGTTCTCAAGGGCACTTTGGATGAGGATTTACTGCCTTTGGATAGATAAAATATGCTAGCACCTCTATACTACAGTGGATCCGTTGCTGGCACTTCATGAGCACCTTGGGCTCTATTTAACGTCAACATGCATTAAATAAGAAAGACAAATTAGATAGAGATAAAACCTTAAGTTG
Organism: Pseudotsuga menziesii; assembly: GCA_001517045.1. NCBI lineage: Eukaryota > Viridiplantae > Streptophyta > Pinopsida > Pinales > Pinaceae > Pseudotsuga > Pseudotsuga menziesii. The sequence continues at coordinate 8,871 of LPNX011110087.1, read as the reverse complement.
AAGAAATAACTAAGGTGTCATATCATATAAATAAACACTAACATGTAGATTTCCACATTAAGGTTTTAAATGTAAAGTGTTATAGTGGTTAAGCTCCATAGGTTTTATGCATTAGGTAAAAGAGGACAAGAAAATTGTCAAGTAAGAAGAGGTATAAGTGATTAGCGTTTAAACTTTTCTAAGATGACTTAAAAGCCTCAATTGGTGTTTTGTCTTGTGCGTGAGGAAGTTGTGAGGAGACCAAACGAAATTGTGTTTCCCTCATCCTTGAGACAAGTGGCATGGAGTAAACGAGCCATCATTGTTACCCTCACCCAAACGATTAGAAGATTATATTTAAGCTAGTTTTAGGAATGTGTAAAAATAAAATAGAAATGATAGTATCAAGACGCCAACTAATGTGTCAAGCACTCAAGAGAAGGATCAATACTATAAAGGTTTATGGAGACTCCCTTTTGATAATCCATCAACAGATGAGAATAAATCAAGAGAAATAAGTTTTAAATTCTCTTGAATCAGAAAACAACCAAAATGGCACTACATTATGAGTATATTTTTGCAACATTTCTATAGAGAGCACAATAAAAATGCTCACAGACCAATCAAATAGACAACATATTTACACCCAGATTTCTTGGCTCTGGGAAGAAAGGGGTTTATGGACCATGACTTGCAAGTGAATGCGAATACACATTCCAAGGACTTGCAAGGGGTTTATTTTGCATTCACATTCCAAAGTTTTTTTCCATTAGCCCGAATCTTAACCTTTTGAAAACAATGTAATCTCCACTTCCTTGTGTGACCATTCCCATGTATTGCTTTGCAATTTAATAACTTTATTGATAAAAGTGTGTACAACATTGTATGTGATTTGGTTGACTAACATAAGCCCATAAGATAGCTTTTGTTTTGACATGAAACCCAAGTCAATGTGGGCATCTTGAATCACATAAGTAGTATATATATATATATACTACTTATGTTATATACTACTTATGTGATTCAAGATGCCCACATTGACTTGGGTTTCATGTCAAAACAAAAGCTATCTTATGGGCTTATGTTAGTCAACCAAATCACATACAATGTTGTACACACTTTTATCAATAAAGTTATTAAATTGCAAAGCAATACATGTCCCATACATTGACCATTAAACCCACTAAAAATACATATATTTCCTCTCATACACGCGTTTGACTTTTTAAGATATCATGTCAAAACAAAAGGCGATATGTTCGTTTATATTTGTCAACCAAATCACAAGAATGTTGTACACACCTGTCCCAAGAAAGTTACTAAATTTCAAGTCACCCGATTTTCACAATCCATTGGATTTTAGAAATGACATAATGACATATAGTTAATTGTTTTTAATAGAATATATAATGTTTTATAAATTTTATTTATTATGTTTCCCAGTATAGATAGCTTTCGTTCAGTGTCATTTTAGTATTAAATACTAGTTTTAATAAAACTATTTATGTGAGTTTTTATTGATTAAATTAGTTTTAGGCTATTTTAATTGACATCTATACCAGGTGAGTTGATAAAGTTAACGGTGACTAGCCATTTAATTTTGTGGAGATGATACATTGTTAAACAAAGACTCAACGTTAAACTAATTACCAAATAAACATTAAATTGATTAATATAAACATAAAACAAATGCTAATAATTAATAAAAAACCACTTAGTTTTGTAGACATGGTTGGTTGTTAAACAAAGACTAAACATTAAACTAATTATCAAATAAACATTAAATTAATTAATATAAATATAAAACAAATACTATTTAATAAAAAAACAATTATTGCTACCATTTTCTTAACCACTCTTTAAGTAAAGCTTATTATGTCGATAGTCATTTAGATATTATCTCAAATTTTGGACTTGCTTGAGCGGATCAACAAGATTAACCAAGTGTAGTAAGTGAATAAAAATGATTCATTTCATAGTCATCCTATCTAGTTATGCTTAAATGCATTAAATATGTTTCCGGTCGTTAAAGAAATTGGTTATAACAATTTGTTGGTTTTGTCATTATATTAATTTTAACAATCTGGTATGAGTAGTAAATATAAAATTCATATATTTTAGTCTTTGTTTAAGAATTAATTATAGATATTGAGCAGCTACTTTACTTGTGGCTATATTAATTTAAATCTTAATCAAAATATATTTAAGCATAACAATATTTTATGACCATGAAATAAATCTTGATTATACACTTATTTAATCGTGTTATTATATCTTAATTATGTCATATTTTAAATGTTTGATTTTTGCTTCAGCTCAAACTCGAACGATGGAATTGGGAGCTATCATATGTGGCGCGCAACCTGATGGAATTGTTTCAAGATGATACTTGGTTGATTCTAAATGCTTTTGTGTGATTATTATGAGAATTTGTACTTTTCACAAAGTCCAAAATATTAAAACTATAATATATTTTTTTTCGATTTGTTACTTCCGAAGAAACTTTTAAAACTTCGAAAGAAAAAATCAATCCAATTTTGAAGATCGAGCTAATTCATGTTGCTAAAAACAAAGATAATTTTTATAATTTAGAAAAAGAATATACATATATTCCAAATTATCAAATCAGATATGAGTTGGCCAAAGACATTTTTTTATAATTTAGAAAAAGAGTATATATATTCCAAATTATCAAATCAAGTATGAGTTGGCCAACATTGTCAAAGCCTTCATCTGTGTTGATTCATGCCAAGCTCTTTGCATTTCACATTACACATTACATTAAGTTTTGTTCAATTACATTAAGTTTTGTTAAATTGCATTCAATTATGTTAAATTACATTCAATTATGTTTAGTTACATTCAGTTGCATGCAGTTCCATTCAATTCAGTTCAGTTACACTCAGTTGTATGCTGTTACACTCAGTCCCATCCAATTGCATGCAGTTCTATTAAGTTCAACTCAGTACACTCAGTTAGAGTTAGTTAATTAATGGAAGGCGCATATCTTCTCGTGGGAGATAATTATGCAGTACCAACCTGGAACCAAGTTAGTAAGGCACATATCTTCTAGTGAGAGATAATTATGGAGTGCCATCTTGGCACCAAATCAACGGGGGGCACATGATTGAAGATGGTCCAGTGTTCTAAGTGTTAACAAGTTACTGGTGCATGCAACCATTCTATTTATGTTGTAAAACTTAATTTGACTTGTTATTAAGGTGTTAATCGCTTGGAAAGTTGGATACGATGTTCCATTTGATCTCCTCTCTCTAGTGCTATGTCACGTCCCTACCCCTCTACCAGAGAGAGGAAGCGACTATGCTGCTATCAATCCGGGAAATCTAAGCCCCATAACGTAATCTAAAATGCATTGAACTTAAAAACATACATAGATTTGTAAAACATGCACTATACAATGGAAGCAATTACGTTTCATTCAAGCATTCAACACATTAGACATGTTCATCATATTTCATCAAGCAAATACAAATGCAGAGATTAACACAAGATATACTTATCTTGAAAGAATCTTGTCCCGCAACCAGCTATGTTGCTGCAACATTCCACCCAACCATAGGCTAGTGTGCTCATCAATCTCTCAACAACACTCCCACCCCTAGCTGGGCATGATTTGCACAAGGAATAAGGGAACACTAACAGTATCACACATAGACAAAGGTATATCAAAAATCATCCAAGCCAAACACAGTTGGGTTTATCAGCCTGCTAGGGAGATGGAAGGATGAATTTATAAGATAGTGAGCTTAACCACAGATCTATGGACACCTGCACCAGATTTGGCTTGACTTCTAAACATATACACACCCAACACAAAGAAGCATCCCCTTCTCTACTGCAAAGTCCCTCAGGTTATGCCTTCCATTCCAGTGCTATTCAGGGTGTGCAAAGAAGAAAACCAACCCCTCTAGATATGTCTATGAGGTTCCTTCCTACACTAGGTTTATCAAGATAGTTTAGACCCAATTCCACTCCAAACCAATACAGACCAAAACAAAATATGCACCCACAGCAAGATACAAATTCTGGGATTTATGAAAAACTGGTTTTGGCAACAAAACAAATGGGTAAAATGGGGAAATCGACCCCTGGGTAAGCAATTCGAACTCATCAACTATTCTGGGTAGTTTATGAGACAAAACGACTACTATGAACCCCAAAATCGTGAATCCTTAATGGCCATTCGCTCAGCAACACAAAAACGAATTTCCTGGGCATGGAAAATGAGGAAATCGACAGGAAAATGTGAGGAAGAAAATCCAACCACAGGGCATTACAAAAATGACCTCCCATTCATTGGGAAAATTGAAGTAAACAACCAAAAATGTGAACGAATACACACAGGAATCTCTAGATTCCTAAGAGAACTCACGTGGATGAGAGAATGGTGAGGAAAAATGAAAGCGTGAATGCATGCTGGAATGGGCAGACGTTTTTGGGTTTTTACTTGCCCAAGGAGTCAAAATATGTTTTTCAAAAATGGGTGCTCTTCTCAATTCGAATTTTTTTCCCATACTCTTTCCATTCCCATGCAATAACTACCTCAACCAATTTCTGGAAGAAATAAATGATTGGGGAAAAAGACAAGAAATGGGTAGTTGACAGTTTTGATAGGTTCTCCCTTTGACATTTTGCTATTCCCCATTGGCTCAAAGGTTTGAATACCCCCCTCCCCCTATCCTTAGGAGATCATGCCCCCATATCTTTAATGTTGCATTGACATAGCTGGTTGTGGGTATTTTAATTAAATTGCATATTTACATGATGTCCAAAATTATAATGTGCGTGGCTAGCATGAAATACCATCGGCAATGATTTTTTTTAATCGCCAAAACATAAAACGCTAAATTGATGGTGGGGATTTTTCCTTTAGCTCCACACCACGATTAAATACAATATTTACATCACGTACATTTTTAGTGCAAACGGGGTCAAAACCGGGGTGTTACATGCTCTTGGTGAAAGCAATTTGCTATTGTGATGTAATCATTCCTTGCTACTTATCAATCATACTCTAAGATTGTTTGTTGGGTTTTTCATCCTCCAAATCAGTGGAGTTTTCCCAAGTTATATCTTGTATTCTATGCTTTGATATATGTCTTTGGATTATTGATGAGATTTATATGCCCTATTATTGTGGATTAAAGTTTTAAAGTTCAATTAAGGCTTCATATTTTGCTCAATCACTAACAAAATGTCATGCACCAAATTCCCCAAAATAACATAAAAATGGAAATAAGAATTAACTCCATTCCCTAAGAATAAAATGAATAAGAATCTGAGTCTTCAAGATGGAAACCCGCTTTTACAATATATCAACTGCATAAGATGAGATGATCTCCAAAAGAAGGTATCCTTGCTATATATAGGAGACAAAGGGTACAATAACAATTTAAGGTACTAACTGACTAATAACAGCAATACTAATATAATAAGAGAAAGGTAATGTTAGGATATCTATGCCTCAATGGCGCCTATGCAATTTACACACACACACACACACACACACACACACACACACACATATCTTAAAATTTGTGTTCGCTTGCGAATTGAAATTTTCAAAATTAAAATACACATAATTGAAGAAGATTTACTATCCACATTTAATATTTAGGTCCTTGAAATCCTTGTTATCCTCTGATAATGTATACATACTGTAGTATGGGATAGGTGCAGTGCAACTCCAATTATGGTTACCATAAATATTAATGGATGGTCGGGTCCCTATGAAATTAAAAGAAAATATTCTTCACATTTATGATAATTCACTTAGATGTCACTCAATAAAAAAAAAAATTTGAAACAAGTGTGTATCCTCTTATTTTTAGATGAAAAAAATACCTAGGATATTTGGGAGTAGGATCTTGAGACTTTAGATATCCATTTCTTGCAAGAAGAAGATGATCCTCACTCTGGACAAAGATCTACAATGTTGGCACCTTCATTTTTGGGAATGTTGCAGAAGGATGGATGGATGAAGATGCACCACAATAGAGCGTAGATATCAATGCAAGGGATGCAACAAGTGCATAAAGGAATGCCGTGAAAATAAAATACAAATATATACAAGTTAAGGAATGCAGTTAATAATCTTACCAAGGTAATGGATTGACATAGTCATCCTTATCCCTTTTCTAACTGAATTGAAATGGTCAACTTTATTTGTTAGAATTGCATAAAATCCCTTTGAGGCCAGGGTGAAAAGGTTGATCATTGTTGGTCTTGTGGGTCATAGTAGTTACTTGATATATTGATGTGATATGAGTTTGTCAACTATTTTGTCACATAACTATATTGTAAGCTTTGGTCAAACATATTAGTAAATACGTTTTTGGGTCACTATAAAAATTATGAGTATGATTGTCTTCTAAATGTCGAATGGCCCTTGTGTTATTTCCTTATTTTTATTACAAATAATGAAGCATCACATGTTCATTTTATGACGATATTCTCCTTACTGGTCCAAATTCTTAATGTTACATTCCGCATTGATATAATGAATGTATGCTAGTATAACACTACTTATGGGGTTTTGGAAGTTTTGTTATATATTCCTATATATTAAAGTTCTCAAGAGTACTTTGGATGAGGCTTTATTCCCTTTGGATAGATAAAAAAATTCTAACACATCTATACTATAGTTGATTTGTTGTTGGCACTTCATGAGCACCTTAGGCTCTATTTAACGTCAACATGCATCAAATAAGCAAGACAAATCAGATAGAGCTAAAACCTTAAGTTGAACAAATAACTAAGGTGTCATATCATAAAAATCAACACTAACATGTAGATTGCCACATTAAGGTTTTAAATGTAAAGTGTTATAGTGGTTAAGCTCCATAGGTTCTATGCATTAGGTAAAAGTGGGCAGGAAAATTGTCAAGTAAGAAGACGTATAAGTGATCACTGTTTAACTTTTCTAAGATGACTTAAAAGCCTAAATTGATTTTTTGTCTTGTGCGTAAGGAAGTAGTGAGCGGACCAAATGAAATTTGTTTTCCCTCATCCTTGATACAAGTGGCATGGAGTAAATGAGCCACCATTGTTACCCTCACCCAAAAGATCAGAAGATTATATTTAAGCTAGTTTTAAGAATATGTAAAAATAAAAAAGGAAATGATAGTATCAACACACCGACTAATGTGTTAAGCACTCAAGAGAAGGATGAATACTATAAAGGTTTATGGAGACTCCTTTTTGATAATCCAATAGCGGATGAGAATAAATCAAGAGAAACAACTTTTTAATTCTCTTAATAAAAAAACATCCAAAATGACATTGCATTATGAGTCTATATCTTTCCAACATTTCTATAAAGAGCACAATAGGGATGCTCACAAACCAGTCAAAGAGGCAACATATTTACACCAAGGGTTCTTGGCTCTTGGAATTCTAGGAATGGAAGAAAAGGGTTTATGGACCATGACTAGCAATACATATGGACTAATTCTTGTTCCCTGGAAATGGGACTTGCCCATTTTTTGTGTTCTTTTGTATATACCTCTTTTACGGGTTTATGCAAATTTATGGACTATCTATTCAAACTAATTGAAATTTCATGGAAACACTGACCTATGAATATTGCAAACTCAATAAACAATTTGTTTTTTGGCTAACTTTAGCAATAAGAATGTTATAAATATCTATAATATAACATTTCTAACCATTTTTATTGTATGTGTATAAGAGATATTTTCCATTGTATATGTGTGAGACTATAGAAAGAAAAAAACATAAAAAACAACAATAATACAAAGAAAAAATGGTAAATGAGTTGTTGTCTAACTTGTAAAATTCATGAGTTGAACAGTTGTACTTTATATTACAAGCTATGAGTTGAACAATTGTACTCCATGCGATAATTACTTTTTCAAAATTACTTATAAAATAAATAAGAAAAATGTCCAATTCAATATAACATTTCAACTCTAATATCAAGTCGAGTGAAGTCATCATTTGATTCTTGTAAGCCACAACATTCAACGTCCATCTTATTAATGAATAATGTTTTTCAAAATGGAAAAAGGTGACTAACATGGAATCTTTGTGTCAATTGCATAGTAGTCAAACTGTTGCATGTTCTGTCCTAAAAATTAATTGGATACTTTCAATGGTTGATGATCTATTATGTGTGTAAACCATTGATGATATAATAAAAATATATATATACTACTTATGTGATTCAAGATGCCCACATTGACTTGGGTTTCATGTCAAAACAAAAGCTATCTTATCGGCTTATGTTAGTCAACCAAACTACTTATGTGATTCAAGATGCCCACATTGACTTGGGTTTCATGTCAAAACAAAAGCTATCTTATCGGCTTATGTTAGTCAACCAAATCACATACAATGTTGTACACACTTTTATCAATAAAGTTATTAAATTGCAAAGCAATACATGTCCCATACATTGACCATTAAACCCACTAAAAATACATATATTTCCTCCCATACACGTGTTTGACTTTTTAAGATATCATGTCAAAACAAAAGGCGATATGTTCGTTTATATTTGTCAACCAAATCACAAGAATGTTGTACACACCTGTCCCAATAAAGTTACTAAATTTCAATTCACCCGATTTTCACAATCCATTGGATTTTAGATTTGACATAGTTAATTACGCCGTTAGGCGTTTCTCTCCGAAGAAGTTCGGAAATCCACTGTTCATTTTCGTCTATGGAACAAATCGGATTTTGACGCGTGTTTTTGGTTTGCCTGTTGGGTTTTTGGTTTACCCGCTGTTTCCTGCCGTTTTCCACCGCCTCGGACAATGCTTTTCGTGGTCATATTCGATGACAGACTCGCACGGCATTCTCGCCAAAAACTGGAGCTCGGCCGATGCCTGCACAGGGAAATGGCAG
>LPNX011110051.1:4503-86772 GCA_001517045.1 Pseudotsuga menziesii | reverse complement strand
AGATAGCCATTTAAGAATGCTGACTTGACATCCATTTGATGAACTTGCCATTTGTTTTGTGCAGCAATGGCCAAAACTGTTCTGACTGTATCCATGCGTGCAATAGGTGCAAACGTTTCATTGAAGTCGATGCTGGGTTGCTGTGCGAACCCTCTTGCTACCATTCTTGCCTTGTGCTTTTGCACATTCCCATAAACATCTTGCTTTGTCTTATAAATCCATTTGACACTGATTACATCCTTGTCTTTTGGTACATCGACTAGTTCCCATGTTTGGTTTTTCTCAATGCATTCTATTTCTTCATCCATGGCTTGTGCCCATACTTCTTCTTCAACAGCTTCTTCAAATGTTAGTGGATCATATATAGGGGAAAATAATGCAAACAGAGAGAATGAATTAGGTGTACCAGCTTCATATATCTCCCGCAGACTTCTTATCTTCACCGGTTCTGTCGATGTCGACCTCAAAGAAATGCTTGATGGAGTCTACTGTCCTCTTGGTGTATTTGTCAGTGTAGCTTCAGCTGCTACTTGTGTCGATGGTCCTTGTGCTAAAACATGTCTTGGTGTCATGGGAGTCGACGGTGCTCCGACCTGTTGAATTATATGTGGTATTTGAACCACTTCCTCTTCCATATCATCATTGTTGACGTTCGACACAATCTTGACATTTATGTCAATGGTTCCATCCCATGATTCATTCTCAACAAATTGAACATCCCGACTGATTATCACTTTCCTTGTGACATGGTCATACAGCTTGTATGCTTTTGTGTCTTCTGAATAGCCGACAAAAATACATTTCTGTCCCTTCTTGTCCAGCTTCCTTCTCATCTCATCTAGAATATGAGCATATGCAACACAACCAAAAACTTTTAAATGTGAGACACTATGATTCATACCTGTCCATGCTTCTTGGGGAACTTTGTTCTTCACACTCTTTGTCGGACACCGGTTCATAATGTATACAGCAGTTGCGACTGCTTCACCTCAATACTCATTTGTCAAATGCTTGGCTGCCAACATGTTGCGTGCCATCTCCATGATGGTTCTGTTCTTCCTTTCGGCAATACCGTTCTGCTGAGGTGTATACTATGCAGTGGATTGTTTCTGTATGCCATGGGTCTTGCAAAAATTTAGAAATTCATTTGAAACATATTCACCTCCTCTGTCGATCCTTAAGATCTTGATGCAGTGTCCACTCTGGTTCTCCACGAGTGCCTTGAACTGCTGAAAATAACTAAATGCATCAGATTTATGTTTCAAGAAATATACCCATGTCTTTCTTGAGCAATCATCAATAAAGGTTATAAAATAGTTGCAGCCACCAATGGATGATGTATGCATTGGACCACAAATGTCAGAGTGCACAATTTCAAGTGGTGTGCGTGCTCTATAGGAGTTTTCAACTGGAAATGTCTCTCTGTGCTGCTTGCCAAAAATGCAACCTTCACAAACCCTCTCTAGTTTGTCGATCAATGGTAATCCCTTCACCATATTCTTTGTGTGCAGTAGCTTCAGCCCACCAAAATTCAGATGTCCAAATCTGAAATCCCACAACCAGGATTCATCCTGAACTTCTGTCTAAAATGCAGCTTGCAAATTAGTGCTGCAATTTTATCTCTTGTCGAGGAGCTCGACTGTTTCTTCACTTTCTGCCTTGAATGCAGCTCCTGTCTTTGTCTTCCCTTTTATGTCAGGAACTATCCTCAATGGAAACAAGCGATTGCTTGTCATTGGCACTTTTGCTATCAGCTAGTCGCTTGGACGCTTGTCTTTGATCACACATTGTTCATCTTCCATGTAGACTCTGTAGCCTTTTTCTAACAACTGTCCAATGCTTAACAGATTATGTTTCAGACCTTCAACATGATAGATATTAGGGATATACTTACTCTCCCCCTGTTTGGTTAGAATATCAACAGTGCCTTTTCCTAAGACAGTAACTTGGACATTGTTTCCAAGTGTAACATCAGTTTTAACTGAAGTGTCTAGAATGGAAAACCGATTTAAATTACCAGTCATATGGTTATAAGTACCATATGTCATGTGGACTTTCTTGAACAACATTGCATTCAAGTGGAGATGTCGATGCCATTAAAATTGCACCTGTTGAAGTGTTGGTGTTGGTTGATTGACTTGGGCTTTGCCTTCCTTGGTCATATTGCTTCTTCCTACATTCATATGCATAATTACCAAACTTCTTACAGTAATGACATTGAATTTTTGATTTATCAAACCTCTAGCCACTTGGATGACTTGGGTTATGGTTATCTCCTCTGCCACCGACATTTACAGGACTTCTGCCTCGTGCTCCTCTTGAAGAAATTATTCCTCTTCCTCTGAAGTTGTTTCTCCCCCTGCCTCTACCACAACTTATGGATGACTGTGCTGCAAATGCACCTTCCAATGATGTCTGTGATCTGCTGATTCTGTGTTCATGATTGATGAGTGAAGCTTGCAGCTCATCAATGGTAAATGTCAACATGTTTGTGTGTTCCTCTAAGGTCACAACCAAATTTTCAAATCTTGGGGGAAGACTTCTGAGAATTTTTTCAACAACCCTTTGGTCTGATACGGGTTCTCCATGAGATTTCAGTTGGTTTATCAACCCAACAACTTTGGTGTATAATGTGTCTACATTCTCTGAATCTTTCATGGATAGAGATTCAAAATATTTTCTTAGAATCTGCAGCTTGGATGTCTTTACCTTATTCAAACCTTGATAGGAAGTCTCCAATGTATCCCATGATTCCTTAGCATTAGTCTTTGCTGCTATTCTTGGGAGTATGCTCTCATGCATAGCTTGATGTATGGAAAACAAAGCTTTTCCATCTTTCTTCCTCTGTTCTCTCAAGACATCTTTCTCAGCCTGTGTGAGATTGTTATATGCTGCCATGTCTGCTGGTTCTGCATAACCATGCTGGACTATCTCCCAGACATCTTGACCTCTGAATAAAGCCTTCATTGTTAAAGACCAATATTCATAATTCTTTCCTGTAAAACTTGGAGGTTGCAATGAACCAGAAGTGGAAGCCATTTTTAATTTTTTAATTAACTTTCCTTAGAAAATTAATTTCCACCTTTTAAGACAAGATTTCTTTCCTAAATACTTGGGCCGATATAAACCTTGCTCTGATATAACCTAGCTCTGATACCAGATAGCCAAAACCAAGCCGACTAAACTTGGGTTTAGGGCTCAGTCAATATTAAGTTTTAATTTTTACTTTTCACGCCGACCACTTTACCTTTTTTCTAGTCGGGTGAAACTTGTCTATGTCCGACTAGACAAGTTTATAAATTTTACTCGGTCCTTCACTCAACCAAAATTACTTCGACTTAGTTGTCCGACCGATTTTTACCTCGACCACTTTTTACTTCGAACAAGTTGGCTCACTTCATGTCTTCGACCAAGTTGGCTCACTACTTACCTTCGACTAAGTCGACTGCTTTAGTTGGCTGACTCACTGACCACTCAAGTCGGCTCGACCACTCTAGTCAGTTCACTTTGGTTGAAATCTGCAGAATATGTTTCTTAGTCTAGAGACTTAATAAATTACAAATTCTTTTCACCTGTGAGTAAGATGAAGTAAAATAGACACATTTACAAATCCAAATAACTTATGAGAAACATATGCCCAAATATGTAGGAAGACTTGAGTCGACCAATGCGCTGTAAAACCTGGAAATTTCACGTGGTGAGATTTTTATGGGTTCTTTGATCTTTCACTTATCAGTAATTGTAAAAGAAATTTACAGAAGTAAATCTAGAAATATGTGTGGCCAAATAATCATGCATTCAACCACAAAATATTCCATATATTAACTATGCGGAAATAACAAAGTATTACAAACTTGTTGGTTACAAACTAGTCAGTCCAGACTTGTCAGTCTACAGAGCTTCAGCTCTTCGACTAAATCACATGCACAGAAGCTTGAGCTTTGACTTTTATTTCTCACCCTGAGTTCCTCTGCTATCTAATGTCTGTGTTGTCTCTGTGTTACTGTAAACTGATTTACAATTTGCTTATTCTATTTATAGGCAATCTGAAAATTGCTTCTGCATGGGCCGACTGACTCACTATTAAAGACTGTAATAACTATCTACCTAACAAATTAGCTTCAGAAATAAATTCGACTAGTTTACATTGCCTACTTGTGGACTCTTCCTTCTCGTCAGACTGATAGACAAGATCTTGACTTGTACAGACTCTAACAGAGTCGGCTGGAAGTCAAGTACAGATCTGCGAGTAATTACATTTTTCCAACAAATCGTACTTGAAGCCGTTATATATATTTTGAGTCTCGAAGCCTACCAGCTTTACCAGCTTTCGATAAAAGTAGGGGGCACTTAAATCTTTCAAGGAGAAAGCAGCACAACATGGGGCTTCCTATGAAAGAAAACCCTTCCCATGTTCCTCCACATCTTTTGCCCTTTTTATGCTATGTCTTGCTTCACATCTCTTGTTTTCCATGAGTTGTTGTTGATAACCACACCATATTCTATACTGAACTTTCACTCGCTCTCCCATTGGGGATGCACTGTTGTTGTTGATAACCACACCATCTTCTATACTGAACTTCCACTCGCTCTCCCATCAGGGATGCACGCATGTGGAACACAAAACACTAGCGTTGCAATGCAAAAAAAAACCATTGAATTTCATGCTCAATATTTAACATATATGAGTAACCTTATAAATCACATATACAGATAAATACACATTGTTAACTATTGTTATCAAACAAATCTGTTTTTCTTGTTGCATATCAATACCAAACAAATGTGTTGTTCTTGTGGAAGATCAATACATTAGGGAAATTATTGGTTTCTTCTGATCAGTAAATGATTTTTCAGGGTTGTGACCATCGCCATAAAACTCCTCGTTTTCACACACCAAATTTGCTGGAATAAAGTGGGAATCCATATAATTTGTTTGCTGTGAAATAGATCAAACATATAATACGAACAGACAGAATAAAGCCTGAGTGTTTTCAGAACATAGTTTAATTGGGCACGCCATGGTACAGAATAAAGCCTGAGCATTTTAACTCCATGCTACCTTCTTTCATATTTTTTGGATCACGGGATATACTAACCGGAAATTTTAACCATAGAAATTTTAATTGACCAATCACGATGTGACACTTATCAAAATGTGAATGGGCAGGGAGATGAGAAATCTTTCAAGACTACGTCTCCATAGAGAAAACGCCTTCCACGTAATTATCATTGACAAAGTATATGAAACTCCAACTATACATTTATGACAATTTGGATTGACATGATCCGTGAAAATGTTTTTGATACTTGACGAAGCATAAATAAATAACGACTACCTTTAAAAAATATGCTTTTGGGTTTTTCATAAACAAAATCGGTTCGATCCCTTCCTTATTTATGAACGTGGAGGAGCACAAATGACACTATGGAGGCCGAAAGCCTCACTTTGACCTATGGATATTCCAAACTCCCCATTGGGAAGTTGATTTATTAAAGGGTGAGACTTAGTCCAAATAGAGATTGTTAAGGTCCATTATGGAAGGAGGCACCCTCATTGGAGGGGTTCTTAGTAGCAATAAAAAAATCGAAAGGCCATGAACCAATATTTTAGTAGCAATAAAAAAATCGAAAGGCCATGAACCAATATTTTGTTGCTGACTAAAACTAGTTTTCTCAACAAAGTTTGGTAAACTACTGTTTTTTTGAGCTATATACAAAATTGGATTTGATCAATCTTTTTGTTCCATACTTTTTTCTGAATAAAAGCTTGTTGTAACTGTTATTCTAGTAATATTTACATTGTTTTTATACAAAAATGGGGCGTAAATATAACTGCCTTCAGAAACACTAATACAACTCAAATTTGGGTTGTTTAAATACTAAAATGCCTATTATTACATAAGCCAAGAAGCATAACATTCTAAACAAATAGTTTTATGTTCACGCTAGGCTCAAGTATTACCACAAGGTTCAACTGCAACAATGGTTTATCTAAATAATTGAGTAGTGGCCTTGCTAACACACAATCTACCTTCATGGAGATTGTGTTGGTCAGAGGAATGGGTGCTAAAAATACTTATATCCTTTCTTATAAGGTCATGTGTACAATAGGGCTAATTTTGCATCAAAATCATGTATAGAAAGCTATAAACCATCCATCGATGGGGATTTTTTAGGAGGGGCAGTATTTACATTGAGAGTGCTTTATTGGCAATGTGATAGGGTACTTGACCATATGGAGGAGCTAGAATTGGTGATTAAAACCAACAAAATATTAAAGATTCAACCAGTAATTGGATTCAGAGACAAGCTGAGCACTAAACATACTGGTCACTAGGTTCAAACCTCAAGCAATAGTGGGGAATTTGGCCTTGGTAAAAAACTAAAGCTATGTTACAAAACTTGCACGTGCTTCATTTTTTCACATTGCTTATCATATACCATCTATTTCATTTGTAATACCTCGGTTTTTAAGCCCCGAACATATGTTATTAGTTTTGTTTATTTTTGGGTATTAGGTGTCAAGACTATGGACATTGGACATTATTATTATTAGTATCATTGTTTAATTAAACAGTTAGCTTAATATGGATATCACAAAGTCAAAATTAAGAAGGGAGATATCAATAAGACAACAATTGAGATAAGGTGTGATCATTATGAGTTTATAATGTTTCCTTTTGGATTAACAAATGCACTAGAAACACTCATGTGTCTGATGAATGGAGTTTTTAGAAAGTATTTGGATAAGTTTGTAATTGTGTTCTTAGATGACATCCTCATCTATTCCAAGTCATAAGAAGAGCATGAACAATATCTAAGATAGGTGATGCAAGTACTCAGAGAGAATTAGTTGTATTCCAAGCTCAGTAAGTGTTCATTCTATCAGAGTAGAATTCAATACTTGGGACACATCATATCAAAATTATGCATCTTAGTGGATCCTGAAAAGATAAGAGCTATTATGGAATGACCGACACCAAGGAATGTATTAGAAGTGAAATATTTTATGGGGTTAACATGATATACTACTGAATATTCATTAAAGGCTTCTCAAATTTAGGTCATCCTATTACATCCTTACAAAGGAAGCGTGTCAAGTTCAAATGGAATTAAAGTGTAAAGACAATTTTCAGAGACTCAAGGAAAGGGTTGCCAATGCACAAGATCTAAAGACTGTAGATCTTGATGAAATCTTTGTAGTATGTACTGAGGCATGTAAGCAAGACATTAGTGGAGTGTTGAATCAGAATGGCTATGTAATTAGTTATGAATCCATAAAGTTGAAATAACATGAACAAAACTATGTTTCTTAGGATATCAATCTTGCAGTAATTGTTCATGCCTTAAAGATATGGGGGCACTACTTTTTATAGCCCAAAATCACACATATTTTCATGTGACCACTTTCCCATGATTCCATTGCACATCGACACTTCATGAAAGTCACTAAAAAAAAAAACTAACTTGGAGGACCCATATCTAGAATTTTGTAACTCCATTTGACCTTTTCTCTACACCGTTGGAAAGGTATTTGATTCAGATAAAACTTTTTGGAAGACACCAAAGTCTAAAAATTCATAGAAGTACCCTAAAAATGATATTTTCTTGATGTATACATGAATTGCCTTAAGGAAACCTGCGTGTTGCACGCGACTTGTTATATATGATACCCGCATGTCCCTTTGAATACACAAATATTTACATTGCAACCTGTGTGTTGTACGTGACTATTGTCACTACAAATCGCATGTCCTTTTGCATACGCGACTATTGACATTGAAACCCATGTATGTACACGAATGTTGTCACTAAAACTAGCTTGTTTTTCCTGTCAATGTCAAAAAAAGAAGTTTCTCGATTTTGGGTAGTTTGGATGGTTATGCAACTAACTCCTTCAGTTGTAACTGATCCTATCCTTGCCCCTAAATCTTCAGAAAAACTATATAAAAGAGGGAGAAGGTCCACGAGAGGAGACTTGAACCTTTGCATTGTTATGTTGGAGGAATTGGGACTCTCTTTCCCCCACCTTTGCCCTAGAATTGTTCTCCTTGTGTTGTAGAGCTTGGAGACTGAGTTCCTCAGAGAAGAGAAGCAGCAGAGCTAGATCAAGGTTTCTTGATGTGATGTCCCTCTTCTTCCCAAATCATTGTTCAATGTGTGATTGAATATTTGTTTATGATCAGACGTTTATGTTAATAAGATTAGGATTTCATATTACTTTGATTATCATTGCTTTACATGTGGTCATATTGGTTTGAGGAAGGAATAATTCGTTTTAAAGGTCTCTTGGAGAAAGAGGAGTAAGAGGAGGATTGAAGGGATGCTTGGATCAACCTTTGTTTGGATAAGTTATGAACCATTCCAATCTCTGAACTTGTTTATATATACTTGCAGAACCATTTGCATCTCTCTTTCAACCCTAGTACGTTGATGGCCTCTTAGACCCTAGCCATAGGAAACTTTCTTTTACAACAGAACTGGTGACTCCATTGGGGAGAGCCTTTTTTGTTTTGGGTTTATTTGACTTTATTTCAGTCTTTTGCAAGGTTTCAGGTCCTTCTTTCCACTTAGGAACACCTTCTTTGTCTAATAGCACACCCCCTACCTTCCTAAGGCAGTTTTTATCCTTTTTTGAGCATTTTCCCACCCATATGCAAGTTGTAGACTCCACAGTTGCGTGCATGGTTTGTACACATGACCTGATATACTGTCAACATGTGTATGACACACAAAATGCCAGTAGGGAAACTCTTGTGTGCCCCTAAAACAATGTTTTTTCCTCATTTTGTGGTTTAATATGTTGTTTGAGGGTTGTTTGGTAGGTTTTTTGGGGTCCTCTGCAGGTGCATGACTCCAGAGAGTTAGTTTCATCCATTTTGGGTGTTCTTTATCTATGTTGCAAGTCTTTTTATATCATTATTGTTTTCTCTTTGCTCATCCCCCCCACCCCATTTTCTTGGTTTGATTTTTGGCTTATGTTTTTGGTCAGCCTCTGTCAGTGATCTTTGTCTGAAATTGAAGCTTATTGGTCTTTATTTCCTTCTTCTTTTGTTGGTTAAATTCACCTTACCAAAGTAATTGTCTTGTCTCTTATGCAAGCCTTCCTTTCAAGTAGGGTTTATACTGACTTTAGGGCATTCTAGAGTATGTTTGGTGGTTGTATAGTAGAGTTCCTTTCACTTTGTTCTTGTTATCTGCATACTTTAGTTTGTAGGTAGTTTTTATTTTGCAATTTATAAAAGAAAAAGAAAAAAAAATATGTTTGGTTTATATGCATGTAGATTAGGTTTTTATTCTAGATTGCATGGCATATCATTGTTTTTGAAAAATAAAAATAAAAAGAAGTTGTAAGTTTTGTGGCTTTCAAGTTTCTATTTGAAAAAGAAAAGAGTTAGCTTTTGTTTTTTCATTCCTCTTTGATTAAGCATTTTGTTTCAACTTTGAGTCAAAACACCATTGGTTTCAACTTCACCACCCCCTTTGAGTAATTAACAACCCTTTGAAATAAACGCTTAATATTTAAAATTTATTAGTAACTGTTTATTTCTAGGGACGACACACACTAGTCTAGGCTAGTGTTTTGGGTTAGGTATATCTTAACTTCCCAAAACTTTAAACTCAAACATAGTGGCCTCTTTATTAGGAAATACAACTTCATTAGGAAAGACACGGGAAAGCTCCTCTCACATAGGAGTCAAGCACGAGGTCGTGCGATACTGAGTTGTCGGAGATACCCCTCAACTTCTCAGTAAAGCATACACTAGAGCTGGTGCATGTTTGGGGACTCATCCAATACCTCCTCTTGGTCCCGTGTGGTGCCTGGTATTGTTTGGTTTTTTGGGTTTTCTACCTTCCCCATGTGCATCGGATGGAATGACGACTGTTTCGCCATAATTTTTTCGTGATTATGGTAGCCTTAATATCTTGTCTGCTAGGATCTTTCACGGGTGGCATTGGAAGGATATTTCCAGTACACCTAGGGTAGACTTGGTAGACAATTTGGGAAGGAAGTTGGGTGATTCTAGCGCTTGCACCCAGAGGGATCTTCACGAGACGCCAAGTAACTACTCTCCTTCCTTCATTGGTTAGTTTTGGGCCCTCATCATCCCATACTTTCCTTTGGAAAGCATATTTGTTTTCCTGACTTGATACTTATGTATTTTTCTAGTGATGTGTTTTTTATACTCTTGGTTTTCGATAGACCTCAGACCTTTGTGTCCTTGTTTGAAACTATGGCTAACAACCCTTTGAACACTAAGCAAGAGATCCCCATGCTGGGAACTCCTTGTACTATTCCTCTCATAGGGAATGTTGGTGTTCCTTTGATGGCCACCTTGAATCTACCTGGATTCACCCTAGGGATACCAGTGTGGTTTTTTTCCGCCCCAACTATCCTGAATGCTCCTGATGCTTCTTAAGTAAGCTCCTTATATCAAGGGAATCAAAACACTGCTTCCCCTTCACCTGTAGCTACTTCTCCTCCTCCTTCTACCTCATGTGGTGAAAGTATGGATACTAGTAACCAGCAGTATAAAAGGAGTAAAAGAAGGAGGAATAAGAAGAAGACACATAAGCAAGGGGGCACCCGTTCAAGCTCTACAAGTCAAGTTGAACCTCACCACCTAGCCTCTGCAGTTCATGTTGGGGGTACCTATCCAACCTCTGTAGGTCATGTTGGATCGAAGCACTCAACCTATGAAAGTCAAGTTGATCTTCACAATCCAGCCTTTGTTGATCATGCTGGTGGGCTCCTTCCAACCTCTCCAGGTCACATTGGATCCAATCACTCAGCCTTTGTAGTTCATGTTGGGGGCACCCGTTCAACCTCTGTAGGTCAAGTTGAACCTCCCCATCCAACCTTTGCAGGTCATGCTGGATCCATCCACCTAGCCTCTGAAGGTCATGTTGGGGGCACACACTCAATTGCTACAAATCATGTTGATCCTAACCATTCAACCTCTGTAGGTCATGCTGGTGGTTCCCATACAACATATGCAAGTCATGTTGGACCCAGTCTCTCAGCCTCTATAGATCATGATGGGGGAAATCTCTCAGACTCTGTGGTTCATGCTGAGTAAAAATAGCCAACCATTGGAAGTCATGTTGACAATGTTGAAAAGAATAACCATTCAAAACACAAGCCAAAGTTTCCTTGTAATCTTTGTGAGGGAGACCACCTTACTTACCAATGCCCTACCATCACAAAGGTACGGAGAGTTTGGTTTCATTTTCCTCCCATTGTTTAACATCCTGAAGTTTTTCAACAAAGAGCCTCTCTTAATTAGGTAGGAACCAGTCACCCAACCTTTGGTGGTCATACTGGGGGAAAACTATTAGCCTCTGTAGGTCATGCTGAGAGCAAACAGTCAGCCACTACTAGTCATGTTGACACCATTGAGAAAAATTATCATTTGAAGTGCAAAATTAAGTTCCCTTGTAAGATATGTGAGGGAGATCATCTTACTCACCACTTCCCTGCTATCACAGAGGTGCAAATAGTGTGGTCCGAGACTCAAGGATTTCCTTCTCCTTAACAAATTGTAGTTTCTCAACAACCTACTCAACCTTTAGTTGATCTAGTGGCCGAACCTTCACAATCTTTGGTTCACCCCACTCTTCTTTCAGAGAGTGACCCTTATGTGATTGAACCAATGCCATCTTTGGTCAATACCACTCTCCCTTCAAAGAGTGAATTTCACGAAGCAGTTGAATGATTCCATTTTCTATAAATCCCACACTTCCTTTGGAGAGTGAAGTGTCTGCTAGTAACATTTTATTCACTGTCAGTTCAGAACTTACTTAATAAGGGGGCATTGAACTTGATTCATATCAACCCCCACCAAAATCTCAAACTGCTTCCTTGATTGGGATAGCCTATTTGAGCTGCGCCTTCCTTCTGATGCACCTTTCTAGATAAAGGTCAAAGTTGGAAAATACACAATTGCTCGTTGTATTGTTGATGAAGGAGACTCATTAGTATCTTGTATGCTCGTGCTTGGTGAGGCATGGGATCTCCCAACCTTGTGTCGACTGATAGTAAGTTACTGGCGTTTGATAGAAGAATTAGTATAGCCTTGGGAATTCTTTCTCAAACACCTATTACTTTGGGTGGGAAGACCGTCTTATTTGACTTCATGGTGATAGAAGACCCCTTGGACTTCAATATGCTCCTCAGGCATGATTATGTCTATTCCATGTAAGCTGTGGTGTCAACATTATTTTGTGTGATGTACTTTAATCATGGAGAATAAATTGTCACTATCGATCAGTTGGATTTTCTTGATCTATATCTAGGCCCAACTAGAGACCATGTATTTCCTTTATTGATTCCCAGTGTTTCTATAAACACTACCCCGCCATGGGTGAGCTATGTGGCCTCATGTCTTGTGCATTCAATTGCTACTGAGAAGCAGCCTCTGTTTTCATGCTTACCTTTTGGGGACTTGGTCCTAGAAGTTGAGCAGGTGAGTCATCCTATAAAGACTATGGAGCCTGCTCTCCACTCTGTCGATCCATTTGAAAGTTTAGACATGTGTCTTATCGCAGATGATCTCCTTCCTTCAGATGAATTCTTCCTAGAGTCTTTGATACAGTCTGACCTTCTTTTGGATACTGGTTCAGTTGTGACTAAGTCTAACCGTGATTTTTTTAGCAATCCTGATATTCCCATGGACCGGTCTTCTTATGTTGGTATTTTTGAGTCTTTGGACTCTTTCTTTGAACAACAAGTCAATGATCCTGATGCATTTGATTTTTCTTATGAATTTTTCAACTCCTATGATACTAAGTTTGTTCCTACAGACTCTATCTCCCTTGTTGATATTTTCTTTTCTTCTGATGTTGATCTTACTGATTGTAAATCCTCAGATCTAGGCACTATAGAGTCCTCTTTCATTGATTCTACCTTGAATACACCTTTTGTAGAAGATAGAAAAGTCGCATGTGTTTATACCAAAGTGACCTCCATCAAATCATTTCTTCTGAGTGTGGTTATGATGTTGTTGTTTCTTGGAGAAAGGATTTGTAGTTGGATTCACAAGTGTTTACTGGCCTTGTATTGTTGATGAAGCTGTAACTGCATTTTCATGTACCTTGCTTGCTCTTATGAGCATGATGTTGGCTTCCACGCTTTTAACTCGTTCTATAAGACCTCATTTCTATTCTTATCATCACTCAGCCTTGTACCATCTTGCCTTTGTAACTTGACACCTTTTTCCTTGAGGAGACGTTCCCTGAGTGTCCTTATATTGCTCACTTTACTTGCATTATGCATAAGTTTGTTCCTTGCACTTGGAACTAGTTTCTCCTGCCTATGACACTCGTCTCCTCGCATTTAGAGCATTCTTTCTGGTCTCCTTTGAGCTCGCTAAAAATAGTAAGAAGGTCACGAGTTGACTTTTCTGGACTCGTTAAAACTTCATGGGAAATATACGGAGTTTCTTTAGTCCCAGGCCTGAATCTTTAAAATAGACTTAACTACTGAGTAAACTCATCCGTTCAGGCTCATTAAGAATATGTGGATGGGAATCCACATTGGTGGTAGTTTATCGCTTTTTCGGACCATGTGGAATAATAAGAAAAAGGAGCACTTTCTTTTCTTTGGAATTGAGAAGTGTATTCTTAGGTATAGGTTTATCACTTTTCTGGACCTAAGGAACTAAACTTATGAAAAAGAAAATTACAAAAAAGGCACCCTCAGTATCAGCTTAGTTTTCTCTTTTTCGTGCTCTGGACCCAAACATGAAAAAGATTCTGAGTGTACTTTATGTATTTGTCATGCTCACAAAAATCAAGAACAAAGCATCAATTTTATTGTTGTAAGCCCCATTTCTTGTAATCAAATGGATCTTTTCGAGTGATCTTGCCTTCCTTCACACTTGTAAAACTCAGGCTATATGTTGCTTTTGAAGGAGCATTAGGTAGGTGGTAATTTAACCTTTTTTGTACCTTCCTAACTAAGTACGAAAAAGGTGCGCCTTACTTCTTCGAAAACTAAGAGAGTTCTTCTGTGGATTTTTTTATACTTTTCCAGCCTCAGGAAACTAAATTGTATGAAAACACACCCCCTGGAGCCTTCTTTGGAGTTTTAAGACTCTTTAAACTATGAAAACACCATTGAGCATTCACTAATTTGGGCTCATAAATGTAACGTCCCCAACCCTCCGACCGGAGAAGAGGACACTACTAACACAAAACAAATGGGCAAACAACCCCATGAACATGAACAAGGATAAATGCTGGAATGTATATGTTTGCTTCCACTAAATGTTGAGTAACTATGTAGCCTTGAATATTTTATGCATCTTAGTATGTATTATGTTAAGCTTTTTAATATCAGCATTTATCCTTGTTCATGTTCATGGGGCTATTTTCTCGTTTGTTTGGTGTTAGTAGCGTCCTCTTCATCGGTCGGAGGGTTGGGGACATTACAGAGTGGTATCATAGCTTGCAAGTTGCAGCATGGGCCTCTATGGGCCATGACTAACCAGTTAGCAGAGGCATGTTGCCTTTTTCCCAGAAGAAATCAATGAATGACTGGAAAAGTCACAAAATTTGTCCAAGTGTGTGAACTATCGGTTCATTGGAACACTTAGTGGTAAGGATTTCCGATGCAACGGAGAGCTAGGCAGAAGCGCAACCAATGGAGGACAGTTGGAAGGAATTGTGGAAAATTTTCTAAGTGTTGGACGTCCGTCAACGGAAAATAGATGTTGGGTTTGTCGACACCGCGGAAGAATTTAGCGGTTGTCATTTTGTCATTGCGGCTGCCATGTGGACTAGCGCTCCGATGAATTAGAAGTTCAAGCGTCGACGCAGTAAAAAGAAAGTTTAAAATTTTTCTAAGGCCCAAAATCGTCGGCAATCGGAAGAAGATAGTGCTTCAATCATTCGCCGTTGCGGAAGCCTAGAGCACTAGTATTCCGACAGGGAGAAGCTTCGACTGTCGACGCCGATCAAAATCAGTTCATCGATCGAAAATCATTAGCGATTTGGATCGCCGATCAGGTAAGGATTGAAGATGATGAGCCACTGTTGCCTCTGCTGATCGAACTAACCCGCTGATGTTTTAGTTTTCCAATGGTCGATGACGAGGTGTTAGTGGATTATGGAGCTGACGACAGAAATGAAGAGGTGTTGAGAGCCGATGCCATCGGGTGAAATAAGCCGACAAAGAGGAAATCCTTTGAAAATTTCTAAGTGTTAGGTCATTGACTCATCATAAGTCTTAGTGGGAATCCCTTCCAAAGAGGTGGACAGATTAGTCTGATGACGTCTGATACAGACCCCAGCGACAGCGAAGACCAGTTAGGCGGATCGACGAAATTTAGTGGATTGACCAGTTGAAACGTCGTCGCAGATCACTAGAAGATCGCCGAAACATCAGTGAAGTATAGCTGGGGAAACCGATGATGATACAACGACGGAGGAAGACATTGCAGAAAAATATTCTAAGTATTCATCGACTATCGGTGGAAGATAGTGGAAGGTGTAGCTGCAGTTTCGGTGGGGATCAGCCGAAGACCGCCGAAACATCGGCTCAATTTAGTTGAAGGAAGAGCCACAGTTGCGACGGGGATCTCTCAAAGGTCACCGAGATGTCGGCAGAAAATAAATGTTGAGGGTGCCGATACATCGGTAGAAGAAAGTAGAAAAAGAAAAAATTTGAAAATTTGAAAATTTTCTCAGTGTTGAGACCGTCGAAAAACTTAGTCGGAAGCCCCTCCGATACAGACCCTGGCGGTGGCCAGAGATAGAGGAAGTATGAGCCGACGAAGTGGATGGAAAGACAATGAAGGGAGAATTTTTTCGAAGAGCTGGAAGCGTCGTAAATATTTAGATGATCGAGTAGCCGATGCGGTGGCGGAAGGAAGAAGAAAACATTTTGAAATTTTTTTCGAAGTACAGAAAACATTGGAAAACTTTAAAGGATTGGGCCGCTGACACGTCATAGAGGATTAGAGGATTGGTCGACTGATACATGGGAAGCTAGAGGAGGATCGACCCAAAACGTCGAAAAAATTTAGAAGATTGGACTGCCGACACATCGAAGGCACTTAGTTGAACAGACCGTCGATAGGTCGAGAGAAGCTAGTTGTTTGGTCCACCGATGCATCGGGAGAGATTAGTTGATTTGACCGCCAATGAGTTGTTTAGCCATAGAATCCACAGATGGTTTACTACCTGACGTTGTGGATGCCTAAGGAACTATCTGCCCGATGGATAGTGGTTCTGGTCGTTGACACAACAGAAAGGATTTGTTGTTCGAATCGTCGATGCGATAGGAAAGACTAGTGGATGGGATCGCTATAAATTAGTTGATGAGACCGCCGACGGGTTTCCTATAGAAACCACAGTCAGTTTTTTGGATGAAGTTGTGGATACCAAAAGCACTGTTCATGTGAATAATTGTGGTTCTGATTGCCGATGTGGTAAGGGTTAGCGGTTTCGATCGTCGATACATTTCCATCGCTGATAGTGATCCGGAAGCTTAGACGGATGGGGATCCGAAACAGCGGAAGACGTTAGTTGTTTAACTGCCGAGGGATAGCCTTGGCATCACTGATAAAGTTCGAAAGCATAGATGAGTAGACAACCAATACTGCGGAAAGGGTTAGTTGTATGGCCGCCGGTGAGCAATGGAGGAAATTAGTCGTTCTGACTATCGAAACGTCGGAATGATAGTTGGGAAGAGACTCGATTTAACAAAGGAAAATTTTGAGTTTTCAAGTGGGATTTTTTAGAGATTTCAGGGGTTTTTCAGTGAAATTATCAATAGCCTTTTAGCAGCTTCAAGGCTAAAAAGGAGAAGAAAATCCTAGGTGGCTGAAGTTAGCATTCCAGACCAAAATCTAGTTGTGTGTTTGGACTAAAATTGGTGAAAATCTTCTTTTTTGGAAGTGGTGTGGTTTTCACACCTGAGGTTAGAATGAAGCATGTGGATAGGTGTTAGAAAGATTATCTACCAGGGAACAAAGGAGAATCACCAGAGTTTGAATGCGTAGCAACAAGGTACCAGTGATTGTTTGAGAAAGAAATGTGCAGCTGTCAATATGGACAAATCCGGGAATTGCATGCCTAGAGGTAGCAAGACTATGAAGTCAAACCAACTGTTGTGTGGAAGAGGAGTTCCATGCGAGGATGTGGGACTTGAAAAAGCAAGTTTTCTTAAACCCTATCTTGATGATTATAACTACATTTCCTAAGTTTTATGCATGAAATGCATGAGGATATGCTTTGCATACATAAGATATTGAGGATTATACATCTATAATGAACCATTAATGATAGTTATTGCATTGGTGTTGGCATCAGTGGAAAAACCAACGACAACATGGGCTTGGATGAATATGTTGCTGATGCCAACAAATGTGACTAGAAACCCTCTAGAGGAAGGGATAAGGCAACCAGTCCATAATCAAAAGTTGGTGAGCAGATTCTACAGTCCTCTACTAGATATCGACTAAACTGGTAATGTCGAAGGTGTAACTAGGATCCATGCAGGTAATGGGTTAATTATGATAAATTCCAAGGAGTGGTAAAGGTAAGAGACCTCATACCATGTGGATATTTGAATGTTATACTAAGTTCATATAGAAAGGTGTCATGCCTGTATGTATGGATTGAGCTTGGTAGCCCAAGGAAAGTAAGTACTGATGATCTTGATTATAGTAATGCATCCTATATGAAGTAGTCATGGTTAGGCCATGCATGGTGTGTTGAATTNTTTGGAGGCTTTTAGTGGGATTTTCAGGGAAATATGGTAGGTAAATGGACTAATGAGCCATGAAATGGGGTAGATGAGGTAGTTAACCATTTTTGGGTGTTAACAATATGCATTAAAAAGATTTTATGAATCTTGTAGTCATGCATTGAATGGATGCATATGAAGGGTGTGAGAGACTGATTGCATAAGTATAGGTGCAAATGTTGTGATGCATTGCATGAATGCATTGAGATGAGTGCATGTGATATTATGAATAACTAATGGCTGAAATGATGAATTGAGGACAATTCATGAACCATTTCAAAGGATGTTATGAATGTAGGATAGTAAGTGCATAAAGATGATAGTCATTATCAATTAGTTGCAAAAAATGCTCTATGGAAAAGCAAGGTGGTACAAGTGATACACTTGTGAAGTAAGGAGCATCTAAATATTTCATTTAATTACATGAATGATGTGACTATACCTTGCAAATGTTAGTATGATAATGATTGCATGAAGTAAATGAGTTTTGGTAATATTGATGTGATTAACAGCTGGAAGTATTTGAATTTTATAAATTCTGAAAATGCTTCAGTGATGGTTGCAGCAATGAAAAGGTTATATGCATCCATACTTACCCTNATGTGATTAACAGCTGGAAGTATTTGAATTTTATAAATTCTGAAAATGCTTCAGTGATGGTTGCAGCAATGAAAAGGTTATATGCATCCATACTTACCAAGTGTTTGGTTGATTGAAGCTCAGGTTTCAGGTAGATTATTTAGAGCATGGCAATGAGAGTAAGACCATGAAAAATGCCGAAATCTACCATGTGAAAGAGCCAAACCTTATGAGAAGAGTCTCATGGCTATGAAAATGGTTGGTATGCACAATGGGTTGTTAAATTTGAATTGTGAATTTCGGATTTAAGAAATTGCTGACAAATGCTAATCACTATTGGCTTGCATAAGATTGTGTCAAGAGGATGCATTGTAAGTGGGTATTCATATTATGATAGTAAGCATAAAATTATAATGGACATAGTGGTGCTACTTACAAGAGACCCACAAATGAGGATCACCTCATTTCTAAGCAAATCAATTTCTGTAGTAGACAGAGTTGCAAATTCTTATTGAATTTGATTACTAATGTCATTGCTTGGTTATGGAACAATCAATTTGGATTGTATTATCAAATAATGATTGATTGTTTGGCTATTTGATGAATGTGCCAGGGATACACACTGCAGGAAGATCATGTGTGATGGTCTGCAGGAGCCAAACTTCATGGGAAGGTTTTCCCTTATCTTAGAAATGGGTTTCGGGTGAAACTCCATTGGACATTTTGGGAATGTCTCATCTGCACTGCATGGTTGGTAAGCGACATGAGTGAGATGGTATAGATTATGTCGGTAAGACATGTGTGGATATGAAATGTAAAAAGGAGTTGGGATGGCTAACCGAGGGACTGTCAACTCAGAGAAGGGAGCCCCATTCCTCCTTAATGAAGGAATACTGCGTCAGCAAATGGATAAGTGTTCTGTGACCCTTGCTAAGAATATGCATGTCAAATTATTAAAATTCCATATGCAGAACATGTTTTGATTTTATTTCCATGATGAACGATTGCTTGAGTATGAATAGGGCCTACATGGCACACACCGGGAAAGGGTGCACACTTTTCCGATGTTGAGTCATGAAAGGGTTTTCAATATTGACTACACCCTAGGGAGTGGACACACTCCTGGTGTCTCAATACTTGATAGTGAATGATATGAAATATGATTACAGTTTTAGAGCAATAACACTGATGAGTTTGCTTATATTGCTTGTGTTGACAAGCTAAATAGATGCAGTTGGGTGTTGCACCCTAAAGAGAAAAGGCAAACGGTTGTTGTGAGGGGTTGCAGAGTAAGGGTTATTGTTGATATAAGTGTGCATTATTGTTGATATAAGTGTATGTTGATATAAGTGTATGTTGGTATACGTTTATGTTGATATAAGTGTATGTTGGGCCATTATATGCCTGGGGATCCATAGTAGATCCTGGACCTGGAAATGGTCATGGTAAAGTTCCAAGCCCAGTCGACATGAGGGTGTACTGGCTGGAAATTAATTATTTGATGTTGTGGGGAAGCCTACATGTTGACCTAACATCCAAGTCCATAGGTGATCCCAAGGCTTGCAAAGCAAAGCAGGGTCCTGTGGACCAACGAGGAAACGCACAATACAGATAAGTATTGGATTATTTTGCTTATGAATGTACCTGTGTATATGATTTGGTTATGATGCTTAAGCTCTTGTTCTAGAGATAAAACCGATGAGAATAAACTAAACATGTGAATCTATTCAATGTTTGGATATAGGTATCACTGGGAGCGAGGACTATGAGAGCATCCTAGGGGTGCATGTGGACATGTGACTATCCTGGAGAGCTCAGAATGAGCGGTAATGAAAAAGGTGCTAGTGAGACTGTGAAGTTCCTAGTAGTCGAGGAAAACCATGTGGGGAGGCTCCACGGTTTAGAGGTCTGAAATAGACCGGAGACACTAAGTGTCATGACCAAGAGGGATTGGTCCAACATTCACGGTGAAGTGAAAGAGGATGAGAGCATGAAAAGCCATAGCAGTGGTGTGGGTTCCAGGATGGAACAAGACAAAGAGGGGAAAAAATATTGATGCTCTCTCTTGCCTTTTAATTATATATATATATATATACTTATGCATTGTGAAAACAAAAGATTGTTGAATGCATGTATGGCTGAAAATAGAATGTCTCTATTTTGCTTAAAATAATTATGAATGCTGGAATAGTTAATTCCCTACCCAAGAATGGACATGAATGAGCTCATGTGCATGTTGGGAAGGCATGAAAAATATGAAAGTCTCCTTGATGAGACTTGGACTGTCATGCCAATTGGGCAATTAAATGATGGATATTAATGCCTATATTATGCTTGGTCTAACAAAATTTCAATGATTCATTTCACAGGTGATAAAGGTGAAATCCGGTGGTGCACATTGATCATGGCAGCAGATCAAAAGTTGTTGGACTTGGATGGAAGTCTCCTTCCAACGATTGCCAGGACCCAAGAGAATCTTGGGGAGATGCTCAAGATACAGAAAAGGTAGAATGAAATGAACCAACAAATTTTGCAAGAATCTATTGGTTTGCAAAGGGGGGTAAAAAGCCTTTCGAGAGCAATCGGTAAAGGAAAGGAAGGTGGATCAGTGATGGGACATTCGTCCAAGCGACCCATTAAGAAACGGTCTAGGCATGAAGACTCAAAAGAAATTGGACAGGTAAAGATGAAGCAGCCAGTGAAATGCTGGGAATGCGGAGGACATCATTTACGTTGGGACTGCCTAATGAGGGAGGATGAAGAGGGAAACAACCGCAAATTTCCTAGACTTTGCGATAAGATGAAGGCTGAGAACCAGAAGGAGAAGTTCGTGGAAGCTGAGGGGCTTGGTCTTGAATGTTCAAAGTAAATAATTGAACATGGGACAGATCTGCAAAATTTTGAATTTTGGATGTGCAAATTGTATATGTATTCCTATGTATTGGAACATTGAGGACGGTGTTATTCCAAGGGGGAGGGGAATGTAACACCCCGGTTTTGACCTCGTTTGCATAATGTATATAACGTAATTAATCATGGTGAGGATCTAAAGGAAAAAGCCCCACCATCGATTTGGTTTTGTATGTTTCGACAATAGGGATAGTTACCGATGGTATATCATGCTATCCGATGCATTATAGTTTGGCATCATGTAAATACACACATCAAATTAAAATAAACTTACAGCTAGCTACGACGGTGCAACGTTAAAATGAAAAGGGCATGATTCCAAAGGATAGGGGGGGGGGGGAAATGATGAACCTTGGGTCATGGGGGGAAAAGCTACATGTCATCACCCTGTCTATTTTTCCCACCTTCCCTTGTCTCACCCAACCACCCTTTTTAATGTTCTGCTGAGTTGTTGAGGCATTTGATTGCTGGAAGTGGAGGGTGGCAGGACTGTCAATCTTTGCCACACGCTTACTCCACCAGTCCTCTCTCCACCTTCACGTGGGTAAGGGAACCATCACTACGCCTCTCTCTAGGATTTTTGGGGGTTCACTCTCACACAGGGACGTGCAGTAGGGGGTCGGTTCATCTTCCTCACGCAAAGCCAAGTTAAGAAGGGGTGCGATTTCTTGTTTAGGGGTTTGTTCTCCCTCTCTCATGCTGTTTGTCGGCCTGTGGTGGTGTTCCTTCCATTCACGTAGAGAACCGGTTTTCCTTTGGCATTATTGAGCTGTGTATTGTTTTCCATCCTTCGTGGTGGATCATGAGCTGTAGAACGCTGTGTTTTCTTCCATGTTTTGCCTGGGCTGTGTCTTTTCCCCTTGCGCACAGGTTGAGAGTTTGTTCTTTCCCCTTTTCTGCCTATGTAAGTTCTCCAGCCATTACATTGGGGATTGTGTGTGCTATGGGCTCATGGATGTTGGTTGGCTATTGATTTCCACATTTGTTAACTGAGTTTTCCTCTGTCCACGTCGTGAGTTTGGCTTCTTTCCCAATTGCGGACTATGTAATGTTGCCATCGTTTCATTGTGAGTTTGTGGCTGTTGATGTACCCTGGTTTTGGGTTGTTGTTGAATTGTTTTGGCCACGCTAGGGCCAAGAACAACCTTGAGTTGTCTTGTGGATCTGAACTGTGTTTCACCTTTTGTTTGGGATTGTCACCTAGTTGTATTTACCTTCTCCACAGAGCTGTGAATGGATTGTTTTGCTGCGGTATGCAGTGGTTGGTCTTCGGACTGTTGAGAGTGGGATTAGAGGTTGGGTATGCTTGAGAAAACTGGTGTTTGAGGCCACCAAATTAGCATTTAGCCTTTCCTAGCTCCTTGACGACCTGGTAAGCCTTGTTGTGTGGGCTTAGCTTATTTGTGTATCATGGCTATGTGTAAGCCTGCATTGACCATTATTCCTTGAGGAATCATGCCTAGCTCAGAGGTGGCAATGTTGTTGAGAGATTGATGAGCATGCTGGCCTATGGTTGGGTGGAACGTTGCAACGACGTAGCTGGTTGTGGGGCAAGTTCTTCATTAAAAGATAAGTACTCCTGACTGTTTCATCTCTGCAATTATATCTATTGTTTCATGAATTATGATGAACATGTTGAATGCCGGAATGTATATGTTTGATTCCACTGAATGTTGAGTAACTATGTATCCTTGAATATTTTATGCATCTTAGTATGTATTACGTTAAGCTTTTTAATATCAGCATTTATCCTTGTTCATGTTCATGGGGCTGTTTGCTCGTTTGTTTAGTGTTAGTAGCATCCTCTTCGCCGGTTGGAGGGTCGGGGACATTACAATAAAATCCATGAATCAGTGCTTTATCAAGCATTCTTCTGTCTCTTCTTTGAGCTTGCCAAAAATGAAGAAGGTCCCAAGTTTACTTTCTTGGACTCGTTAAACCTTTACAAGAAAGAGGGAAGGGAAGTTCATTCACATGTATTTTACATCATGGAAGCAAGTCTTGTTTCCTTGAACAAAGCACCAGTTTTGAGTGTATCAATAGTTGGGTCTTAGTTGTTGACCTTATCCCGATTCAGAGTTTTTACTCCTCTAGTTGGATACTTTTCCAATTATTGGGGGAAATTGTCAATGTCTCCTACATTGAAAAATTTGAGTCGTTGGTCACTTTTGTGTCATGCTCACTATTCAAGGATTAAACCTTTTTCAACCATTCTGTAGTTTCCTTGACCTTTTGTGTCGTCCATTCCGTGGTATCAGTTCATTACATCATGTCTTTGGTGCTCCTTATTATGAAATTCAGTACCACTTCCATATCCAATTAGTCTTTGACTTACCTCGTGTTGGATGATGGAGGATTGTTTAATTCCTTCCTTCCAACGAATCTCTTCCTATTGACTACAACACATCTTGCTTTGGGAATGGGATTTAGAGTTTATGAGAGTACCTTGGGGATTGCAATCATTAGTGGTAATTTCCCTCGCTATTGGGTAGTGGGAATACCTTACTGTCTCCTACTCGTTGGATTCTTAAAGTGTTTGACTTTAAGTCCTTGTATTCACACTTGTTAGAATGTACTAGGTACCTTGGGGACCATTTTCATTAATGGTGGTTTCCCTCATCTTTGTTAACGGTTCTCATCACTGAATGGTAATCAAATGGTTTCCTCCATGTTTGACTTCAGCTCCTTTATTCGCATGGTTAGGATTCATACCTTTTTGGGTGGTTTGGATTGAAGAACTTGGGCCGACAGTAGCATTGTTATTTTTTTCTATTGCCTGAGTTGTGCAAGACCATGTCACACTTCATATGACATTTTGTTGAGACATAGATCCACCTTGTATTTTTGTGGCTATGATCGATTGTTGAGCATGGACCCACCTTGTTCATTTATGGCCATGACTCCTTTAGATTTTATATGGCGCATTTTTGCATATTGAGTGACCCAGATAGTTACATCAGTTATAGTCATGTTGGATCCACTTGTATCCTTATGGTGATTGTTTTCATATGGAATTGTATGTCCCATAGATCAATTTTGTCTTACATTTATCTCTCTTTTAGGTACCTTTGTTCGAGCTTTTAGATCTTGGATTCTCTGCTCTCTCCATACTTAATTGTTTCCTTTATAATGTATTTCAGATATCGTCTTCCCCTCTAACCTCATACATTAGGGGGCATATTTTATAGTACAAAATGACACATCTCTTCCTGTGACCACTTTCCCATGATTCTATTGCATGTCGACACTTCCATGACGACACTTCATGAAAGTCACTCTAAAAACACCTAACTTGGAGGACCCATATTCAGAGTTCTATAAATTTGTTTGATCTCTTCTATACACCGTTGGAAAGGTATTTGAGTCGGCTAAAATTTTTTAGAAGACATAGAATTCTGAAAACTCCCAAAAGTACCCTAAAATGATATTTTTTTATGTATACACGATTTTCCTTAAGGAAACCGGCAGGTTGCACGCAACTTGTTATATATGATACCCGTGTGTCCCTCGGAATACGCGACTATTTTACATTTAAACCTACATGTTGTATGCAAATATTTTCACTACAAATCACATGTCCTTTTGCATATGCGACTATTGACATTGAAACCCGCGTATGTACGCGATTGTTGTCACTAAAACTTGCGTGTTTTTCTTGTAGATGTCAAAAAAAGAAGTTTCTCGATTTTGGGTAGTTTGGGTGGTTATGCAACTGACTCCTTTGGTTGTAACTTATCCTATTCTCACCCCTAACTCTTCAAAACACTATATAAGAGAGGGAGAAGGTCCATGAGAGCAGACTTGAATCTTTGCATTGTTATGCTGGAGGAATTGGGACTCTCTTTCCCCCCACCTTTTCCCTAGAAGATTTATCCTTGTGTTGCAGAGCTTGGAGGTTGACTTCCTTAGAGAAGAGAAGCAACAAAACCAGATCAAGGTTTCTTGAGGTGCCCAACTTGAAGAGAAGGTATAATTGTACTTCCTTTCATGATTAATAAATATGTGATGTCCTTCTTCTTCCCAAATCATTGTTCAATGTGTGATTGAATCTCTATTTATGATCAGACATTTATGTTAATCAGAATAGGATTTCATATTACTTTGATTAGCATTGCTTTATATATGGTCATATTGGTTTGAAGAAGGTATAATTCGTTTTACAGGTCTCTTGGAGCAAGAGGAGGATTGAAGGGCTTCTTGGATCAACGTTAGTTTGGCTAAGGTATGAACCATTCCAATCTATGAACTTGTTTATATATACTTGTAGAACTATTTGTATCTCTCTTTCAACCCTAGTACATTGATGGCCTCTTAAACCCTAGCCATAGGAAACTTTCCTCTACAACACTACTTGATGGGTAAGAATTTTGAATTAAGTACCGATCATGATGGTTCAAAGATTTGTTTGAGTATCCTACCTTGAATGCAATACAAAGAGGGTGGATGGAATTGCTATGTGAACATGAATTTGATATCAAGCACATCAAAGGCAAGGCGAATAAGGTAGTTGATGCACTTGTATGTGGCTGCATCCATTACCATTATCAACATTGTGTTAGTACAAGCAGACAACAATGACAAGGAGCATGTGATTTATTGTCTGAGTAAGAGTATTCTTCATTATGAAACCCGTTATTCACATGTTGATAAGTTAGCTCTGGATATGGTCATCGTAGTCCAGAAATTTGACCATTATATTTTTCTTCCCACAACAACTGTTTTCATAGATTCTAATCCCATTTACTATATTTTAACTCGTCAAGTACTAGGGGGAAAGTATTCTCATTGATCAAGAATTTGAACTAGAATTTTCTAAAGCCAGTTTGAAAAAGTCTTTAGTTTTTGTTGAGATAATTTGCCATCTTCCTCATACTACTGAGGAATCATAGCCCGTTGATTCATTTCCTGATGAATCTTTGTTCCTTATTATTGCGTTTGAACCCTAGTATGAAGATATTATTTTATATCTCCAGGCACAACATTTTTCATCCTAGTTTATCTCATGACAAGCATAGTCGTATCTGTCACCATGCCAAATATTATATTATCAATAATGATAAATTGTATCGTCGTGGCATTGATTCCATTTTACGATGTTGTTTAACTCATGATGAAGCTGAGAATGTGTTAAATGAATGCCACTCCAGAGCATGTGGTGGTCATCTTTCTGGGATGGCTACGACTAAGAAAATATTATGCATTGGGTAATTTTTTCCTTACATCTTTAAAGATTGTATTGAATCCATCAAGAAATTCCTGCCTTGTCAACTTTTTCAATAAAAAAGTGCACTCATCATGCTCCATCCCATCCCATCATTGTTGTCAGTCCCTTCGCAAAATGGGGAATTGATTTCATGAATTGTAATCCTACCTCAGTCGAGGGGCATGGTTATATTATTGTCATCGTTGAGTATTTTACTAAATGGGCTGAGGCTATTCCTACATATGTTGAAGATGGTAAAATTGCTGCCCTATTTTTATTCAATCACATTATCGCTAGGTTTGGGGTTCCTCAAGCCATCATTATTGATCATGGTTCTCATTTTAGGAATTAGATAATAACATAATTGAGTGATAAACTAGGTTTTCATCATGATAACTCGACACCCTACTACCCCAAGGACAATGGCTAGGTTAAGGAAATCAATAAAATTTTGAAAACTATACTTAAACGAATGGTAGGGAATGTTAAATCTAGTTAACACTTACAATTATTCTCAACATTATGGGATTATATAACCACTGTAAAAATGTCAATTGGTTACACCATTTCAATTAGTGTGTGTATTGGAAGCTACTCTACCTATCGAATGTGAAATCCCTTCTTTGAAACTCACCATAGAACTCTTTCCTAACACCACAACAAAGGAAGAATGCTTTTATACTTGAATAATCTTGATGAAACTCATCGAGAATGTTTTTATACTTGAATAATCTTGATGAAACTCTTCGAGATGCAACCCTAGCCAATGAGGTACACAAAAGACGAGTCAAGGCTCAATACAATAGATATGTTCAATCTTGTCTTTAATGAAGATTATTTGGTTTTGAATTATAACAAAAACCATGATAAGTTAGGAGGTAGAAAACTTGAGTTGATGTGCAATGGCCCTTATATTGTGAGTCGTGTTTTGGAAAAAAGGGGATTTTGAATTGATTGAATATGATGGGACACCTTTAGGTGAGTCTCAAAACTATATTTACCTCAAAAGGTATTATGCTTCGATAATTTTCCATGTGTGTCTTGTACATTATGTTAATAGAGTGTGTTTTGGAGTGGTTTGTGCTTTCCTTCTTTTGTAATTAGGACTCATCCTAGTTATGACTGCTTATATAGTGTCATACTTGAATGTATAGATGGCCTTATATTCAGGATTTGTGGATGGTTCTAGTTGGCATGCCTTAAATCTCGTATCAACGACATGGGTACTTTATTCCCCTACCGATGATTTGGTAAGCTCAGGTTGAATTTGTTTAGGTTCCACAACGAACAATCTCACTGAATATCATGCGGTGATTGGATTATTGACTAACGCTTTGTCAAATGATGTGAGTGAGGTTATGGTTTACTTAGATTCATAACTTTTTGTTTCTTAGTTAAACCATATCTATACTTTTTGAAATCCCCTACTTCTTCATTTATTTCAAAGGGTTCAACTTCTTGAACGGTATTTTTAGTTTGTTGATCAATACCAACATTTCCTAAGGCAAATGAATGCAATTTCTGATTCATTATCCAATTATGTTTTAAATTGGTACATAACTCATACTTAATTATTCATTTGAGATAAATGACATATGTAAAAATAACATATAAATAAGCAAATTTTCATGTACAAACATACCTTCATTTTGTAAAAAGTTGTTTTTTATAAAAAAATGTTTTACAAAAAAGATATTAGGTAAAATATCTAAAGCTCGTAGCTTTCAATATGTCAAAATGACAAAATATAAAGTTCAAAATATTTTAGTACAATACTATGACCGAATATGATTACTACTCCTAGCGTAGTCCTAGTGCTCATGGTAACACATGATGGCCCGAGCCACCCTACGAAGTAGTTATCCAAAGTGACCAAAAACTCCAACTGTGTGGAATTAGTAATGCTAATGAAGGTCATCTATAGAAATATCCAGGACATCCATAGTCTTCCTCTAAAGGTTCTCCTCGATCTCCTGGAGTTCCTCCTCTGCTTCAATATTCCAGATCGCTACCTCCCTCAATGCTCTATGCTTCTCAATAGGTGATGACCCACTTGATCGTGATAGTATGATGTATACAAAATAGAACATAAATTTTTGGCATAACAAAAAAATGAAAAGAAACGAAAAGAGAGAATCTTTCTTACATAGTCCCCCCCATTGATCATCCTCATGGAGCAGTATATCTGGATTGCCTTTAAAATCAGTACATGAGTATGCGTAATCCTCAACCATGAGGAGCTGGACACACAACCATTTGAAGAATACAAATCCATATGTAACTGATGGTCCACCTCCACCTTGACGAGACATAGCCTAGACCCACCTCAACATACGAGGGTCTTGTGGCTCAAGATAATTCAAGGGTACCTGTGGACGTAATAGGGGAACTCACTCAAGAAAGAAAGATACCACAATGGCACCATAGATGAATTTTTTTAATTATCCTCATTGGAATTTTGTTAATTGATCTTTGAAACTCATAAAGAGTCCCTCACTCCATTTGAATATAGCCAGAGCCATACAGTCTAAGGCATAGAGCATGTGAGAGCTTGTGGTTTGATGGGAATCCCTACT
Source organism: Pseudotsuga menziesii (assembly GCA_001517045.1). Classification (NCBI taxonomy): domain Eukaryota; kingdom Viridiplantae; phylum Streptophyta; class Pinopsida; order Pinales; family Pinaceae; genus Pseudotsuga; species Pseudotsuga menziesii. The sequence goes on along the minus strand of LPNX011110051.1, from coordinate 57,749 downwards.
ACCCACCACTTTCCCAATGGTAAATATAATAGTCCTAAGAGTAAGGTCCATCACATGTTTGATGGGTATTTTACCACCTTGCGAGCATGTGCCAATCATTGCAATATTGATCTATGATATCGTCTCTTATCATGTCTCCTTCTGTCAGTCTAGAGAGTGACACTGTTTGAATTATTGTGCCATTGATCTTTAGACAATGAGTGCAATTGGATTATATTATTATGCAGTCTAATGGAATGAATAATACACACTAAACAAGACAAATTTCACAGGAAACATATAAGTATTGCTCAATATAATTACGGTATAAACTTCATTAATCCCAATAGTATACAACAATGTTACATAAAGGAGAATTCAAATTGTGTGGATAGGATTTGAATCCACCAACTCAATATGACTGCATGGATAACTAGAAGTGTCTAAATAACCATCGGAGTTCACTAGATCAACTCCAGTTGTCTAATTCAGTCTCTCAATTAGTTATTATCAGTTAAACTAGTCTAACTGATGTGGTAGGTGAGAAGTAGGTGAGAATAGGCACCTACCCACACGCAGCCATGCAATACTAGTGCTAACTGAACTAGCGGAAATCTAACTGAATGTAACTGGAGCACAAATTAGCTTAACTAGTAACCAACTACCAAAAACTGAAGGAGGTTGGTGCCGACACTCTCGGTGGCTCCTAAATTGTACAGATTGGTCTAATATGCGCATAAACTAATGCATTAAGGTGTCATTGGCTGCATTTAACCTCTATTAGTGTTCCCCACACTATAGTGACTGGTACATGTGGCCCCATTATCCCAAGTGTACCCAATGGTACTAGTGGACCCAATAATAACTAAATGACTCCTATGTTAGGAAAATATAATCTAATAAACCAATTTGGACAAGGGAGGATTATAAATTTCAACACCCCCCCTTAATCCTAACTTGGAAAACTGTGGGCCCTAGAAACAAGGACAAAAGTCACCCATATACAATCTAAAAGAAATAAAAAATGTTTCTTAATAAATCGAGGAAATAGGGGAAAACCTCATGGGAAATGCCCCCTGCCCCCCCCAAAAAAAAACAGGAACATGAAAATACAAGCTATCTTTAGAATAAAAGAAGCTTCCTCCTTAGAAAATAACTTGCAAAAATTTGCTGCAATTTGCAGCACTATGCAAAAGCATGGTTCTTCTGTACAACAACATCCTAAAGTTGTGCACGTGAACCTCTCAATGTCCTTTTGAACTAATGGATGTAGTGTGTGTTTCTTCTTGCTGGAAGAGGAAAGGAATGATCAAATTTATTCTTCTATGGGCCAAATGAGTGATCATTAACTATCATCAGATAACACTTTCCTGGAAGCTTGTTGCACCACTCTATAGGGAGTGAATCAGTGAGAGAGAGAGCAATATGAGAATTTTGATACTGTGAACTAGTTCTCCTTTTGTCTTTTGGATTCCTAACACCATCCCTGACTGCAACAATGATATTTTGGGCCCATCTAGGCTTAGGCCTTTGGTTTGGAATGGTTGTTGGATCTGGATCTAGAATCTCATGAGGCTCAACATCAATACCAAGATCATCCTGATATTGATCCTCTTCATCTTAATTTGAAACATGTAACAAATAATCATCATCAAAAGGCAGTGGAAGAGTGGTTACACCTTCTTGTGCTTCGAATGGTGGTGGATCACACAACTGATCTTCTAAAAAATGAACACTCCGCTTAATGAAGAATTTCCTAGTTGTAGCCTCCATCAATTTGTATGGTTTTGCATCTTTTTCATATCCCAACAGAATGTGTTCGCTACTCTGGGATTGTAAGGTCTTTCTCTTATCAATGGGTATTTTGGCCCAAGCTTTGGAACCAAAAACTCTCAAGTGAGAGACATTGGGCTTATGCCAATGCAGTGCTTTGAATGGAGTGGCCCCAACAATTTATTTATGAGGCAATATATTCTATAAGTATGAAGCACAATTTACAGCTTCTTCCCAAAGAGAAGGAGGAAGATTCTTTGCAAGGAGAAGACATGTTTCCATCTCCTTCAGTTATCTATTTTTCCTCTCAGCCACACCATTCTACCATGGTGTGTATGGAAGTGAGTGCTCCATTCGAAGCCCCTCTGATTAACAATAATGTTGGAACTCTCTTTTAATGTACTCTCATCCTTTATCAGATCTTATGGAATTGATATTTTTCCTGAATATATTCTCAACCATATCTTTAAAAACTTTAAAAATTTCAAAAATGTTTGATTTATGTTTCATGAAGTATATCCATCAAAACCTAGAACAATCATCAATAAAAGTAAGTAAATACTTGCAACCATTAATTGATGTTGTGGGCATTGTTCTTTCCACATCACTATGTATCAAATCAAGTATAGAGGAAACCCTATGTGCCTTCTAAAATTCATACCTCTTCTCTGGATGCTTACCTACCAAGCAACCTGGACATACTCAATTAGAAGTTTGGGTGAGAGGAAAACGTTCAACCATTTCATCATTGTGGAGTTGCTGGAAATATTAGAAATTGAGATGCCCAAATCTCTCATTCCATATCTTACTGGTCTTGTTAGCATGAGTCAATAGAGTTGTAGGAGGTGAGACATGAAAAAAATGTGAGAACTCATAAGCTTTAGTAGCATGATTAGCAATACATTTTGCTATGATATTTCTAGTAACATTTTCTGTGATTTTAACTGAGTTAGATTCGAATGTAACTCTTTTGGGAGAGCTTGTATGGGTCATTTGTTAAACATACAACAAATTAGCTGCAAGGGAGGGCACATAGAGAACATTTTTGAACTCACTATGTTGGATTTTAACTGAACCTCTTCATGATGCTGGAATTTGGGAGTCATATCACATGTGAATGCTAGGGCCTTCTAATAGAGTAAGAGTAGAGAAGGATTCCTTGGAAGCAACCATGTGGTTGGATACTCCAGAATTAATCAAGTGAGATTTTGACTGACTAAGGCCTGCCTTCAAGGCATGAAATATCTCATGATCATATGTATGTGGTCCAAGATCAGAATTCTTTGCTCCATGTGGAAGAGCACTGTTGTTTTGTTAAAGGAGGGTGAACAACTGGTTGATCTGCTTCTTCATGCACTGGTTTTCAGGATGAAAACCATGTCGGAGGTTTTGTGATCATATGGAAAATAGATCAAAGTGTGATATGGTTATCATTGATGGCAACATAGTTCCAAGCATATGATCCAGATGAGCAGAGGACTCAAAAGAATCCATGGCTTGTGCAGAGATCTAACGGACATGAGTAAACCCGCACAAGAGATCAACGGACAAAAGGAATTTCACTAGTTGAAAGAGAGAGGAGGATAAAAAGGCGTGAGTTGTGAAATAGGAAACTAATAGCCAATAAGGAGATCGTGATCAATGGATGAGGTTTATCGTGGATGCATATCAATGGATGACAATGATTTCACTGGGAGAACTAGTGTGGATTAATAAATTTCTGATGTGCACAAAATTTTTATGAAGTCCTCCTTATGGTATTTGAAGTCTGTCGATCTAGATTTGATGATGCTCAACGATTTCACAGAGTCATCTAGTAGGTGATTTAATGATCATATTGGGAGCAAAATTTTAATGTAATATTCTCTATATCATTTGGTGTCCACCATAGATATGCGTGGACCCAAATCCAAGGGTTATCAATCATTTCGTTCATTGAAATAGGAGGTGAGTTAACAAATAGGATGGATGCAGAATTATTGTGAGAACCAAAGGTTGAAAGAAAATATGTTAAATAGATCCGATGGTCAAGAGTGAACTCGCACAAGAAATTGACGACGCGGAAGGAGTTCTATAGGAAGAAGGTGGAAAGCAGAAAGTATGGAAGTCATTTATCAAAATATTGAAAACCCAGGATCCACATCGCGCATTAGATCTAAGATCGACAATTGGGAAAGGGCGCATAAGAAATCGAAGAGGCAGAAGGATTTTTTCAAGCGGAAGACGAAAAGTGGAAAAGTATGGAAGTTGTTTAACCAAATGTTGAAAACCCAGGATTCGCATCCCGCACTAGATCTAAGATCGATGATAGGGAAATGTTGTAAAGGAAATCGACAACGCAGATTCAATTTGTAGAAAAGGATGTGCGGAAGAAGGTGTTTGATTTTAGATCAATGGTTAGTATAGAGGCTACAAGAAATCGATGGTATGGAAGAAGTCGTGCCAAAAAGGATGTGCAGAAGGTGGAAAGCAGAAATCATAGAATGATATATGGAAAATCACATATCGAATATTCGATTTTATTCTCAGATCAACGGTCATGGAGAGCTCGAAGAAGATCAATGGTGTAGATTGATTTTTACGGAACTGGTACCGCGGAACCAGAACCACAGAAACAGGAGTGCATAAACTCTGATTTGTTGAAGAAAGAAAATTACAGAAGAGCCGAGTTGCGGAAAATGACAATTTGAAAGAAGTCAAATGACGAAGATATGTTGTAGAAACTCATGTATACTCAATGATTGGACTTCTTGTATGTCATAAGGCATCGAACGGTTTGATCAGTTATGGAAATGGACCATCAAACATACGAACATGTAAAGGGTTTAAGGACATATATGTATAAAAGGATGTGCATGATGAATGGATGGTTACATTCTCTGTAGACAGAGAGCTGGTGCATGGATCATCGTCGAAGTGGAGATTATAGATTGATAGAGGACTCTAAGCTCTTTTAAGAATATCCAAAATAGAGAAAATGAGGGGACCAAGATGCATAAGAAAATCCAGGAGCAGACCAGAACATAGTTGGTTTGTATTGTAAGATCTATTTTTCTAAATATTGTACTAAACATGTTTTAAGTTTGAGAGACAAGGGTGGTAGGGTGGTGCTAGGAAAAACATGTTGTCTTCTTTGTACAAGTTGAAGCTTGTGCAAGTGGAAGTTGATGCTTTCATTCAGTTGTAGCTGGAGAATGTTATTTTAGTGGGTGCTAGAAAAACATGAGGGTTGGTGCTCCTTACAAGAAGGATTTTGTAAAATAGAGGATGCAACCTATTTTGAGTAGGTGCTCAAATAAAAATGAATATTTTTCCGTCTCTATCATGTACGCGTAATTGATAATCTTCATCTCTTCTGCTATACATGCTGCATTATAATAACTATAAATCCATAATCAATAATAAGGGTTTAAATTGAAAAATGGTTTAAGCTTTGAAATAACTGATTCACCCCCCTCTCAGTTATTTGAGTAATTTCAACAATTGGTATTAGAGTGGGTTCCTTTTGTCTAAATCTGTCAGCTTAAACATGACAAGTTATGAAGGGAATTAATCCAATAAGGTTCCTCTGTTTGATGGAACAAAATTTTCCTTTTGGAAGGTTAGAACGAGAACCTACATAATATCCTTGGAAGATGATGTTTGGGATGTAGTAGAGACCACCTATGTAAATCCAGTTGTGCTAGCCTCCAAAGATCACAAGCTGGAATTTAGTTTTAATGCAAAGTAAATGAACACTATTTCTGAATGGTCTTGTAGAGGCTGAGTTTGTTAAAGTAATGCATCTTGATTATGTGAAAGAGATGTGGGATAAGATTGTAAACAGTTATGAAGGAAATGAAAAAGTAAAGGATTCCAAACTATAGACATATAGAGTAAAATTTGAACAGCTAAAGATGAATGAGGATGATACAGTTAGTAAATATTTCCTAAGAATAGAAGAGACTGTGAATTCCATGAAGGGTTTTGATGAAAAGTTTGATGAAACATTCTTAGTTCGGAAAATTTTAAGATCTCTTCCTGATATATTTAATCCCAAAGTCTTAGCAATAGAAGAATTGAGTGATCTAAAAAGTATACCTATTGACCAACTCCTAGGTATTCTGACAACCTATGAGATGAGGATTGGTAAAGACACATCCACCACTAGAGAAGCTTCCTTTAAAGCAGATAAAAACACTGATTCTGAAATAGATGTGGTTGAGGAAAAATCCATAAGGAGTCTGAACAAAGGTTTAGGTAAATACAAAGGCATGATTCCCTTTAAATGTTTTAAATGTGGTAAAATATGTCATTTTGCATCTAAATGTCCCCACAAGCACAAGAGGCAGACCTTTGATGATGATGAAAAGTATACATTCAATATATACAATAAAGAGGCTAAACACAAAAAGAAAATCCTGTGTGTAAATGATGTTAATTCTTCAGAAGAGATAGACAATGATTCATCTAATGAAGATGAAGTGAATAACTTCATGCTTATGGCCATAGACGATTTTGGAAATGAATATACAGGGAGTGACCTGAATGAGGAGGAAGCCATGGCTGATATGGAAGGTGAACTGATCAGTGCTCTAGAGGAGATTGACAGATTCAGATTAAAGAAAAGGAAACTGAAACAATTAATGTTGCAGTATAAAAGGAATGACAAAGAAACAAGTGAAGATATTGCCCTGCTAAAATTGGAATAGAAGAGCAAATAAAATATAAGATCTTCTTAAACAACAATTAACAGAAGGGAAAAAGAGATGTGAAGCTTTGGAAGAAGAAGTAGTGAAATCTAGGAAGGAATTGGAGAAATTTCAAGCTCTGTACCACCAGAACCTGTCAAGTATCAAATCCTCAGAAGAATTGAACACCATTCTCATCAAGAAAAGGTCCCCATGGTTAAAAACAGGTCTTGGCTATGAAGAAGGTTCATGCAACAATAAGTCAGAATGCGAACATCCTGTGCAAACAAAAGGAAATGAAGGAAGTACCAAAATAAAAAAATTTAGATCAGAATTATCAACCAAGGATAGCTCATAAACATAGTCAACAAAAGGGAAGACCCCTAAAATTTAGGTACCGATTTTTTTCCATGGTTCTTGTTATTGTTGCTCTAATTTTGGTCACAAAGCTGCAAACTATGCATTTAATTTAGAAATATACAATCAAAGAACAATGAATTGCCGCAACATAGAACAAGACGGTCATCAAGCAAACAAGAACAACATACAACTCAATTCACAACTAAGAGAATAAATAATGATATAAATAACAATTCTTTTGATCTACTATACAATGAGCCAGAATGTTATGTTTGTCATAACTTTGGACACAAGGCTTCAAACTGTCATGTGAAGAATTACAAAGCAAACCCAAGAATGAATTACGTTGCTAAAAGTAATAAATTTTGGAAGAAGAAAGAAAACAATAAATGTGGCCTAGTCCTTTTGTTTCAAAAGGAAAAATGCCCTTGGTATATTGATAGTGGATGTTCCAAACACATGAGTGGTGATAAAAGTAAGTCTTTGTCTCTAAGTGAAAATAAATTAGGAAATGTAACTTTTGGAAATGATGCTCTAGGGAAGATCAAAGGAAAAGGAATGGTCAAGTTGAGTAATGGGAAAGGGAAAGCCCAAGATGTGTTGTTTGTAGATGGACTAAAACATAATATTCTTAGTGTCAGTCAGGTTTGTGACAAAGGATGTGGAGTTGTTTTCACTTTTAAATATTGCAAGATATAGTCTGTACCCTCAAGAAAGTTGGTTGCAAAAGGTATAAGAACTGAAAACAATGTCTATATCTTGAAAGAAGAAAAAGAAGAATGTCATCTAAGCAAGTATGATATGTTAGGACTATTAATCCTCCCTTGAACATACTATCTATTAGATTATTTATCCTAACTTAGGAACCTTAATTAATTAATTACGTCCACTAGTACCATTGGGTCCACTTGGCCTAATGGGGACACCTATACCAATTACTAGAGTGTGGGGAACACTGCTAGAGGTTAACTTCCACTTACTGCATGTGCATGCATTAGTTTGGGCACCTCCTAGACCAATCCCTACATTTTAGGAGAAACTGGGAGTCTCGACACCAACCTCCATCAGTTAGGTGGACTTGGAACTAGTTAGTCTTAGTTAGCCCCTAGTTACCTTTAGTTAGCTCACAACAAGTTATCTAGGTGCTAGAAATGCATGGCTGCATGGGGATTAGGCGCTTTTCCCCACCTACCACACTCAGTTGCACTGAGTTAACTAGTTGTCACTGTTTGATTGAGTTGTTGGACATCAGGGAGTTGATCTGTTGGACTTCGATATTTATTGAGAGACAATGAGTTAGAGATTCAGTTAGATACAACCAGATCTAGTTGGTAGATTCAAATTGCTCCCTAATGCATCCAAATTCTTCCTATTTGTAAACTATTATAACACTGGATTTATTATTGTGAATGATACAGTAATTATCCGAGCTATACTCTTCTGTTTCCTGTGTGTTTTGATTTGTTCAGTATGTATCTTCATTCTCCATTTACTGCAAACATTATTAAAACTATCTGCTTGAAGATATAAATGGAATTCAAATTTTAATATGATGAAAGTTGGATTTGGAATAGGAGACTTGGACACTTAATATTTGATCATATAATCAAACTTGTGAACAATGGGGAAGTAAGAGATCTTACAAAGATATCAAAGCCATATGAATCTGTTTGTAAACATTGTCAAATGGGAAAACTGACTCACACACAGTTTAAATCCAACAACTTCACATCAACAAACAAACCACTTTAGTTAGTACACATGGATCTGTGTGGATCATTAAGAAAAGAAGGCACAAGAGGAGAAAGATATTTTATGATTATTCTAGACTTACATGGTTTGCTTTTTTGAAATAAAAATCTGAGGCACTTGAAAATTTCAATTTTTTTAAGGCTCTCACTGAGAATCAAACAAGAAAAAGACCGAAGGCAGTAAGATCTAATAAAGGAGGAGAGTTTTCTTTAGGAGAATTCCAGCAGTGTTGTGATAAACATGGAATTAAGAGAGAATACCATTAGAGGAAATTTCAACTCAAAATGGGCCTTTTAACTTTTATTCAAATTCCATGTCATCATGTGTTAGCCAATGAAATTGCTTTAAATTTGAAATACCGTATAGGTCTTAAACACTTTTTTAATATAAATTTGGGGATAGGTATCATAAAAAAAACTAATTTTTTTGTTTGTATTTTTGACATATCTCCCTGTGTTTTTACTCAAATTTCGATTGGGAGAGCTCGTTGGATGCAGAATTAAATTCCACATCCAACGAGTACCCACTCGGCATACTTTTGATGGACCCCGCTACCCCAAAAACAAGAAATACCTGAAAAAAACGTAATGATTACGTTTTTTTCAGGTATTTCTTGTTTTTGGGGTAGCGGGGTCCGTCAAAAGTATGCCGAGTGGGTACTCGTTGGATGCAGAATTGATTACGTTTTTTTCAGGTATTTCTTGTTTTTGGGGTAGCGGGGTCCGTCAAAAGTATGCCGAGTGGGTACTCGTTGGATGCAGAATTTAATTCCACATCCAACGAGCTCTCCCGATCGAAATTTGAGTAAAAACACGGGGAGATATGTCAAAAATACAAACAAAAAAGTAGTTTTTTTTTCTTTTCTTCCTCCAAAATTAATAAATATTATTTTATTAATTCATTTTAGGAGTCCCATTTTGAGTTGAAATTTCCTCTAATGACTATTCTAGGGACCCCACAGTAGAATGGAGTTGTTGAGAGACAGAATAGGTTAGTACAACATATGGCAAGATTAATGATGAATGAAAGGAATATTTCTTAGACATACTGGGTAGAGGCAATTCACACAATTGTCCATATTCTTAATAAATCTCACTTAAGGCCAAATGGTGATAAGAATCCCTATGAACTATAGTTTGGAATACTTGCTTCTATCAAACACTTTAAGGCCTTTAGAAGTAAATGATATATAAAAAATAATGATGAACATCTTGGGAAATATGATGACATGGCTGATGAAGGTATCTTCTTAGGATATGATTCATATAGCAAAGGGTGTACTTGTTATAATAAGAGGTTGCATAAATTGGTTGATTGTATTGACATTAAAATCGATGAAGGAATCCCTGTAAAAGACATTCAAATAAGTAGTGTTGAACCGTATATAGAAGACACAGTTGAATTTACAGAAGAACATGTCCAAGAATCGAAAAATGAATATCTATAGTTAGATGATGAAAGTGCAAACACTCAGACAGATTCAAGACATTAGACAGAAACAAAATCACCTTACAAAATCATTCAGAAGAATCATCCTAAAATTCAGATAATTGGTGAAAAGAATAAATGAGTGCAGACAAGAAGAAAGCTGATCAAAGCTTCAGAACAATCTCAGATTTCTTTCTTATCTATGATGGAACCTAATCATTTTGAAGAGGCTAGTGAGAATGAAGATTGGGTTAAAGCCATGACTGAAGAGCTTGATCAGATTGAGAAAAATAACACTTGGGAGTTGGTTCCTAGACCTGCAAATAAAAATGTAATAGGATCCAAGTGGGTGTTTAAAAACAAGATGAATGAACAAGGACAAATTGTGAGGAATAAAGCTCGATTGGTCTGTAAAGGGTATTCCCAAGTTGAGGGACAAGATTTTGATGAAACTTTTGCATCAGTAGAAAGATTGGAAGCTATCAGAATGTTTCTTGCCTATGCCACTCACAAGAACTTCAAAGTGTATCAGATGGATGTTAGTAAGCTTTTCTCAAGGGAGTTCTAGAAGAAGAAATCTATATAGAGCAACCTAAAGGGTTCCAATTGACATACAATCCTGACAATGTCTGCAAATTGAAGAAGGCTCTATATGGATTGAAACAAGCACCAATAGCCTGGTATCATAGACTGGATAAATATCTATAGGAAAAATATTTCAAGAAAGGTATTGTTGACAGTAGCTTGTATATCAAATCTGAAGGTGATAAACTATTAGTAGTTTTGGTGTATGTGGATGACATTATATTTGGATGCACTAATGATGCTTCTGTGCAATGGTTTTCTAATGTCATGCAATCTGAGTTTGAGATGTCAATGATAGGAGAACTGTCATTCTTTCTTGGTCTTCACATTATCCATAGTCCTGAAGGCTTATTTCTCTCCCAAGAGAAGTATTTGAAGGAGATGTTGAAGAAAATTTCAAATGGAAGATTCATCATCTGTTAGTACACTGATGGCTGTTAGTTGTAAACTTAGCAAGGATGACCTCTCACCTGATGTTGATCAGAGAACATATCGGTCAATGATAGGAAGTCTCTTATACATCATAACATCTCTTCCTGATATAATGCAAGCTATTGGAATGGTAGGAAGATTTCAGTATTCTCCTAAGCAAATTAATTTGGTGGTTGTGAAAATGTTATTTAATTATTTGAAGGGCACAATGACTTATGGTCTTTGGTATCCTAGAAATAAAAATATTGAGTTAACTACATATTTAGATGTTGATTGGGCAAATTGTTTGGATGAAAGAAAGAGCACAAGTGGAGGTGCATTCTTCTTAGGTGGATCTTTAGTTGCATGGCTGAGTAAGAAGCAAGGCTCAATATCTTTATCCACTATAGAATTTGAGTACATTTCTGCTGCCACCTGCTGTACACAAATTATATGGATGATTCAGACATTGGCACACCTAGAGGTAAAATATGTTGATCCCATTCCTCTTCATTGTGATAATACCAACGCCTTTAGTATGCCCAAAAATCGAGTCCTACATTCCAAGACTAAGCACATACCTATTAAGTATCACTTCTTAAAGGAGCAGGTTACAAACATAGTAGTTCAATTGAATTTGATTCCTTCTACAGAACAGATTGCTGATATCTTCACTAAACCCTTACCAAAGACACAGTTTGAGTACCTACGCTACAAGCTAGGTATCATATCCTATTACAAATAACTTGTTCACCTTGATAGAGGAGTTGTGCTATAAAGTATTTTTTGACATTGATGTTAAAGGGGGAGAAGTTTTTTGTTATAGATAATAAATAGATTGATGATTACTAGTACAACATGCATCCAGAATTTGAAGGTTTCCATCAATGCCAAAGGGGTATATTGTTGGAGGTTTTGTGATCATATGGAAAATAGACCAAAGTGTGATATGGTTGTCATTGATGGAAACATAGTTCCAAGAATATGATCCAGATGAGAAGAATCCATGGCTTGTGCAAAGACCTGACGGACAGGAGTAAACCCGTACAAGAGATCAAGAGGAAGAAGGAATTTCGTTGGTTGAAAGAGCAAGGAGGGTAAAAAGGCATTGAGTTACGAAATCATAAACTAATCGCCAAGAAGGAGATCATGATCAATAGACGAGGTTGATTGTGGAAGAAGATCAACGGCTAACAATGATTTTGCTGGGAGAGCTAGCGCGGATTAATAAATTTCTGATGTGTGCAATTTTTTTATGAAGTCCTCCTTATGGTATTTGAAGTCCATCGTCGATCTATATCCGACAGTCCTCAATGATTTCAAAGAGTCAACTAGTAGGTGAGTTATCGATCAGAATGGGAACGGAATTTTAATGTAATATGCTCTCTAACATTTGGATTCCACCGTAGATCTGCGTGGACCCAGATCCAAGGGTTATCAATCATTTCACTTGTTTAAATAGTAGGTGAGTTGACACAGAGGATGGAAGCGAAATTATTGTGAAAACCAAAGGTTGAAAGAAAATATGTTGAACATATCCAATGGTTATGTGTGAACCCACACAAGAAATTGATGGCATGGAAGGAGTTTTGCAGGTGGAAGGCGGAACATATGTAAGTTGTTTAACAAAATATTGAAAACTTGGGATCCGCATCCCATATTGGATTTAAGATTGACGGTTGGGAAATGATGCACAAGAAATCGACAGCGCAGAAGGAGTTTTGCAAGCAGAAGACGGAAAGAAGAAAAGTATGGAAGTTCTTTAACAAAATGTTGAAAACTCGGGACCCGCATCCCGGACCGGATCTACGATCGACAATCGAGAAATGTTGAACAAGAAATCGATGACGTGGATTGAATTTGTAGAAAATGATGTGTGGAATCAGGTGTCATATCAACGGTGAGTAAAGAGGCCGCACAAAATCGACGGTGTGGAAGAAGTCACACAAAAAAGCATGTGCGAAAGCCAGAAAGCCAAAATCGTATAATGATATCTAGCATTAGAGAAAATTTGGGGTCTAAAATGGGCCTTATAAGAAAAAGCGCCAACAATAAATTTTCTGAGTTGGAATTCAAGAACCAATAGAATTTCAATAAAATGAGTCAACCATAATAGTTGAATTGACATATTTTTCATAAAAGAAAATTACTTTTTTTGTTCGTATTTTCAACATATCTCCTTGTGTTTTTACTCAAATTTCAAGTGAGAGAGCTCGTTGAATGCATAATTTAATTCCACATCCAATGAGTAGCCTTACTATATACTTTTGATGGACCCCACTACACCAAAAACAAGAAATACCCGAAAAAATGTGATGATGACATCATCATCACGTTTTTTCAGGTATTTCTTATTTTCGGGGTAGTGGGGTCTGTTAAAAGTATGTAGTGTGGGTAATCGTTGGATGCAGAATTAAATTTCACATCCAACGAGCTCTATAGCTTAGAATTTGAGTAAAAACATAGGAAGATATGTCAAAAATTGGAGCAACCAAATCTGGTTATCCGTTAGTCGAATCCGACTATCATTGTATATTGAAATATGAATAATAATAATATATTGGATGATGATAAAAAAGGTACAATAGGCTCACCTCTTATATGGCTTGAGCCAACATAGTGAAGGGTTACACCCTTTCACTAGTAATTAACTAATTTAATTAATATTTATTTTATATTTGTTACATTGCCACTCCCTTTAAGGAAGCTTTGTCCTCAAAGCTTAAGTATTTTCCTAGTGTCGTTCTTCATTCTGACTCAGTGTCGTTAGTAGAATCGGATGAGGTCTCTTATGCAGAGACTTGCACTTCCTTTCCATTGATGATTTTGCACTGTATTGTCTCATTGTTCCTACATTTGTGACTAGGGGTCCAATCATCACAGCATCGATGACATATGTTTTTCTTCTTTTTCTTTTTATTATTAGAGTAACCGTTAGATGAATTTGATCTATTTTCCATTTTGTAGGCGTATGATTGAGGTTTGTGGCATTGATGGCCGGGATACCAGGTATCTGCACAATACCTACATTGTGTCTCTTTTTCTTGTCGATAATGGCTATCGCCTTTGTTTTTATTCCTTCTAATTTGTGTTCTGCGGGTTTTGCTTTACATCTTGCTACTTCTACATTAGGTATGTCATGTAACTTTAATTCTTTTTGGAGATGTGGTTTAAGACCTCCTAAATAGGTTTCGAGTCTTTGCTTATCAGACAACCCAAATACTCGTGTTGATAAATATTCCCATTGATGAGTGAATTTCTCAATGTTTCCAACTTGCTGTAGTCTGGTAAGTTTACTGAAAAATTCATCTTCTTTGATTCCTTGAAACCTATTAAAAAAATCATTTTTGAACAAGTTCTAGGTGTAGGTAAAATTATCTCTCTTCCACCATAAGTACCAATTATAGGCGTACCCTTCCATATGCATTGACACATATTTCACCTTCTCCTCGTCAGATTGAATGTTGTAAATGTCGAAGTATTCTTCTGCTTTGTTTAGCCAAGCAACGCATTGGTCTTCACTCCCATTGTATTTCGACAACTCTACTTTTGCCTTAGGTGGGTGCACTTTGTAAGGGCGACGTTGATTTCCTTTTTCCTTAAGGTTTGAGGGTGGCTCAGAACCGTTGGACGATGAAAGTGACATATCTGAATTGCTTCGTCGTTGGCGGTGATTTTTAGTTTTTCTTTTCTCTACTATCTTACTTATAACATCTATTTTGCTTTTTAATCGTGCCTCCATATCTAGTAGTACTTGTGTTTCTATCTCTTGCTTAAGCGTCGCATTGCTAATCCTTATTTCTTTTTGCAATTCTTCTTGATTCTTTGTGAGTGTTTCCTGGGTGGCAACATGAAATGAGGCATCTAGCATGTTTGGACTGTTGACATGGCCCGGACTAGGTATGAACCTTTGTAACATCTTGATTAATGTATTATGGTTCTGCGTCATGGTGCTCATGTTCTGTGTTATGGTGTTTACGTTTTGCGTCACGGTACTCATTTTGTCACCCAAGTCTTTTTGTTTTTCGTTCAGGATGTCAAGTTTGTCATCGAGCCTCCTTTCTAGTACCACAACAAACTCGTCTTTGAGTAATGTATTGTTATTCTGCATCTTTTCCTTCACGCATTTTAGGTCAGCGGCAAGGGACCGTATGTCCTCCATTTTTTCGATTTACTCTTTTAACTCTACCATGGTCTTGGACCTTGTATGCAGAAGTGTGTATTTCAATGCTATTATGGCTAATAATATATTAATTAATTAATTAATTAATATTATTATTATTATATATTTTTTTATAAACTATATTATATTTTGTATATAGTTTTTTTTTATATTTTTATTTTTTTAACAAATATTATAAATATAATATATGATTTTCTTTTTAAATATTTTATAATATATTTGAAATAAATTTTAATTTATAATATTATTTTATGTTATAATATGTTTATAATATATAATTATTTTTTATGCTAACTTTTTTTGCAGGTCGTGGAGTTGTGGAATGTTGGCATGCGAGGAGCTGCGTGGTGAGAGGGATGGAGAGCGTCTAGTGGGAGCTAGGGAGGGCGAGCGCGGGAGCGGCAGCGTGGAGGGAATGGAGGCTAGGCACAGGAGCTTACTGGAAGGTGGGGACCAATGCTAATGAGAGGAGGGAATGGGATAAGGATGGACGAAGGGTTGCAGAATGGTGATAGGGATGGAGGCGCAGGCATGAAGGAGGTGAAGGGCGGATGGAGTGGAGGCGCGCGGTGAATGAGGTGTGCGGTGAGGGTGATGGTAGGCACGAGGGAGGGTGATGGCAGGAGTGAAGGAAGATGCAGCACTGGGCGTGCAAGTAGAGAGGAGCAACATATGTGCCGAGGAACAACCGTGGAGAGGACGTGAGGGAGGTAGATGTGAAGAGGAGGTTTATGGAGCAGCTGAAGAATAAAAAGTGATGAGTCAAGTCCGAGCTTAAGTAGGGATTGAAGGATCCGAATCCGAGCTCGGGTAAAAGGAGCCGAATCCGAGCACTGATACCAAATGAAGCAACCGAATCCGGTTTTCCGTTAGTCGAATCCGACTATCATTGTATAATGAAATATGAATAATAATAATATATCGGATGATGATAAAAAAAGGTACAATAGGCTCGCCTCTTATATGGCTTGAGCCAACATAGTGAAGGGTTACACCCTTTCACTAGTAATTAACTAATTTAATTAATATTTATTTTATATTTGTTACAAAAATACAAACACAAAAGTAGTTTTTTTCATCCTTCCTTCAAAATTAATAACTATTATTTTATCATTTTCCTTAGGAGGCCCATTTTAGACCTCAAATTTCCTCTAATGAAAATCACATATCCAACATCCAATTTTCTTCTCAGATCAATGGTCGCATAGATCTTGAAGAAGATCCAATGGTGCGGAAACAGTACCGTAGAACCAGAACCACAGAACCAGGAGTGTAGAAACTCTGATTTGTTGAAGAAAGAAAATTGTGGAAGATTCGAGTTGCAGAAAATGATAATTATGAAAGAATCCAAATGACGAAGATATATTGCAGAAACTCATTTCTACTCAGCGATTGGACTTCTTGTCTATCATAAGGCATCGAACGGTTTGATCAGTTATGGAAATGGACAGTTAGCCATATGAACTGGTAAAGGGTTTAAGGATAGATATGTATAAAAGGATGTGCATGATGAATGGATGGTTGTGGTCTCTGCAGAAAGAGGGCTGGTGCATGGATTGTCGTCGAAGTGGAGATTACATAATGAAAAAGGACTCTGATCTCTTTCACGAATATCCAAAGCAGAGAAAATGAGGGGAACCAAGATGCATAATAAAATCCAGGAGAAAATCAGAACATAGTTGGCTTGCATTGTTATATCTTTTTATCTAAATATTGTACTGAACATGTTTTAAGTCTAAGAAACAAGGGTGGTAGGGTGGTGCTAGGAAAAACATGTTGTCTTCTTTGTACAAGTTGAATCCTGTACAAGTGGAAGTTGATGCTTTCACTCAGTTGTAGCTGGAGAATGTTATTTTAGTGGGTGCTAGAAAAACATGAGGGTTGGTGCTCTCTACAGGAAGGATTTTGCAAAACATAGATTGTAGCCTCTTTTGAGTAGGTGCTCAAATAAAAATGAATATTTGTCTGTCTCTATCATGTATGCGTAATTGATAATCTTCATCTCTTCTGTTATACTTGCTGCATTATCATAACTATTGAAAAATGGTTTAAGCTTTGAAATAACTGATTCACCCCCCTCTCAGTTATTTGAGTAATTTCAACAAACCCCTCATACAATAAGGACACTTAGTCCTTTCAAACTTTTTCTTCTTCTTGGAGCCTGAAGCTCCTTCGGAAGAATTCCGACTCTCTCTTGGTTTCAAATCAGATGCTTTAGGATCCTTCCCCTTATGCTTCCCTTTAGCTTGCACATTGGTAGAGTCCGACATCAGAAGATCTTGGTTCTTGGAAGTTTGGAGGACTCCCATTTGGACCAATTTGTCCTACTCCTATATTAAAGACTCGACAAAGCTTTCAAGTGAAGGCATCTTCCAATTGGGGATGGGAGCTCTTCCGGAATGAAAGGTAGAGACGAATAAAAAATACTCAGAACCAAGTTTGCTGAGCACTGAGAGCACAAGTTGCTCATCCTTCCTCTCTATTCCACATCGCTTACTTTGTAGTGCAAGAGACTTGAATTTAGTAAAAAAATGTTGTATGGTATCGAAATTGCTCAGATGCAATGATATTAGTTTGTTCTTGAATGTGTCCCCGAAGCTCATCTTTCTTTCCAAACAATAATTCAAGCTTATTTGGGAGTCTTCAATCCCTCAAGATGAAAGAGGAGGTCTCTGGAGATGTGAGCACAAAGGAATCCAAAGGCTTCATCCAACCGGTTCAAGAACTTGTTTTTCTCAACATAATGATGAGGTTCAGTCTCTCATCCCATGGTCATCCTATATAGGCCAAGCTTGCACAAGAAGACCTGCATATCTGCCATCCCATCCATTCACTGCATTCAAACTGCGTACCAGGGCAATAAACCCAAGCGCCAATGTGTATATAGTCCAAAGCAACATGACACAACACCATGGTTGGCCACACCTTCATGCATCAACCTCTTGATGCCTAATCCACTAGTGTACCTCCCTTCCTTTATAGTAAATGTCATTTTCCCTCCACCCTCTCCTAGGGAGGGAAAAACGAGAACAAAGTCACTCTCCTACAACCAATAAATTTAAAAAATATATATTATTTAGAAAAAAACCCTTTTAATACCACCATTTCTAACCATAGAAAAATATTCCAAAATTTTCTAATTTTAACTAGCTAAAAGACCCAATTTTCAAAAAAATTATTAAATTTATCTACTTACAACTTTCTCACCAATTCTCTTACTTCTAACCAATTAAAAAGACTAATAATTACAACCACCAACTAAAAAACAAATAATAACTTCAATCAATTAAAAAAATGAAAAATACTTTTTAAAAAATATTAAATTTGCCCACTTATAATTTGCTTCTTCCTTGTGGTACAATCCTGTTTACTAAAAAAAACCAATAATTGCAATTTGTTTTGGAAGCAAGTAGTTTTGATCTGTGCACTCAGCTGCAGATCCCTTCAGTCCTTAAAAGCCGCGCACACAGCAGCAGGCCTCTGCGCACACAGCTGCAGATCTTTCCTTAATCTTCTTACAAAAACCCTCTGCGCACACAGCTGCAGAGGTCGTCCACGCACACAGCTGGGACTTAACCTTTCCTTACAAAAATCAGCCTTAACTTTGCCTTTCTTTCTTTACATCAAAAAGCCTAACTTTTCTTATTTACAAAAATGCCTATTTATACATCGTGCTATTACAAAACCATGGCTTCAAACCATGGGCACCCAAAACCCTAAACCCTGGATTTAGACCATGGGTTTATTACAAAAAGGGGTTTTGACTTACCCCGACACCCCTAAGACTATTTTGACCCGTAACTCCGCTTACAAAACAACTGCGGAGTTACCAAAACTAAGGATCCTTAGAGTACGCGTCCCAACAATTGTTTGGATGAAAGAAAGAGCACAATTGGAGGTGCATTCTTCTTAGGTGAATCTTTAGTTGCATGGCTGAGTAAGAAGCAAGGCTCAATATCTTTATCCACTACAGAAGTTGAGTACATTGCTGCCGCCACCTGCTATACACAAATTCTCTGGATGATTCAGACATTGGCACACCTAGAGGTAAAATATGTTGATCCCATTCCTCTTCATTGTGATAATACCAACGCCTTTAGTATGCCCAAAAATCGAGTCCTACATTCCAAAACTAAGCACATACCTATTAAGTATCACTTCTTAAAGGAGCAGGTTACAAACATAGTAGTTAAATTGAATTTGATTCCTTCTACAGAACATACTGCTGATATCTTCACTAAACCCTTACCAAAGACACAGTTTGAGTACCTATGCCAGAAGCTAGGTATCATATCCTATTCCAAATAACTTGTTCACCTTGATAGAGGAGTTGCGCTATAAAGTCCTCTTTGACATTGACGTCAAAGGGGGAGAAGTTTTTTGTTATAGATAATAAACAGATTGATGATTACTAGTACAACATGCATCCATAATTTGAAGGTTTCCATCAATGCCAAAGGGGTATATTGTTGGAGGTTTTGTGATCATATGGAAAATAGATCAAAGTGTGATATGGTTGTCATTGATGGCAACATAGTTCCAAGAATATGATATAGATGAGAAGAATCCATGGCTTGTGCAAAGACCTGACGGATAGGAGTAAACCCGCACAAGAGATCAAGAGGAAGAAGGAATTTCGTTGGTTGAAAGAGAAAGGAGGGTAAAAAGGCATTGAGTTGCAAAATCATAAACTAATCGCCAAGAAGGAGATCATGATCAATAGACGAGGTTGATTGTGGAAGAAGATCAATGGCTAACAACGATTTTGCTGGGAGAACTAGTGCGGATTAATAAATTTCTGATGTGTGTGAATTTTTTATGAAGTCCTCTTTATGGTATTTGAAGTCCACCGTCGATCTAGATCCGACAGTCCTTAATGATTTCACAGAGTCAACTAGTAGGCGAGTTATCGATCAGAATGGGAGCGGAATTATAATGTAATATGCTCTATAACATTTGGATTCCACCATAGATCTGCATGGACCCAGATCCAAGGGTTATCAATCATTTCACTTGTTTAAATAGGAGGTGAGTTAACACAGAGGATGGAAGCGAAATTATTGTGAAAACCAAAGGTTGAAAGAAAATATGTTGAACATATCCAATGGTTAGGTTTGAACCCGCACAAGAAATCGATGGCGTGGAAGGAGTTTTGCAAGCGGAAGGCGGAAAGTATGTAAGTTGTTTAACAAAATATTGAAAACTTGGGATCCGCATCCCACATTGGATCTAAGATTTACAGTTGGGAAATGATGCACAAGAAATCAACGGCGCAGAAGGAGTTTTGCAAGTAGAAGACGGAAAGAAGAAAAGTATGGAAGTTCTTTAACAAAATGTTGAAAACTCGGGACCCGCATCCCGCACCGGATCTATGATCGACAATCGAGAAATGTTGAACAAGAAATTGATGACGTGGATTGAATTTGCAGAAAATGATGTGTGGAAGCAGGTGTCATATCAACGGTGAGTAGAGAGGCTGCACGAAATCAACGGTGTGGAAGAAGTCACACGAAAAAGGATGTGCGAAAGGCAGAAAGCCAAAATCGTATAATGATATCTAGCATTAGAGGAAATTTGGGGTCTAAAATGGGCCTTATAAGAAAAAGTGCCAACAATAAATTTTGTGAGTTGTAATTCAAGAACCAATAGAATTTCAATAAAATGAGTCAACCATGATGGTTGAATTGACATATTTTTCATAAAAGAAAATTACTTTTTTTGTTCGTATTTTCGACATATCTCCCTGTGTTTTTACTCATATTTCAAGTGAGAGAGATCGTTGAATGCATAATTTAATTCCACATCCAACGAGTAGCCTTACTATATACTTTTGATGGACCCCACTACACCAAAAAAAAGAAATACCTGAAAAAATGTGATGATGACATCATCATCACGTTTTTTCAAGTATTTCTTATTTTTGGGGTAGCGGGGTCTATTAAAAGTATGTAGTGTGGGTAATCGTTGGATGCAGAATTAAATTTCACATCCAACGAGCTCTCTAGCTTAGAATTTGAGTAAAAACATAGGAAGATATGTCAAAAATTGGAGCAACCAAATCCGGTTGTCCGTTAGTCGAATCCGACTATCATTGTATAATGAAATATGAATAATAATAATATATTGGATGATGATAAAAAAGGTACAATAGGCTCACCTCTTATATGGATTGAGCCAACATAGTGAAGGGTTACACCCTTTCACTAGTATTTAACTAATTTAATTAATATTTATTTTATATTTGTTACATTGCCACTCCCTTTAAGGAAGCTTTGTCCTCAAAGCTTAAGTATTTTCCTAGTGTCGTTCTTCATTCTGACTCAGTGTCGTTAGTAGAATTGGATGAGGTCTCTTGTGCAGAGACTTGCACTTCCTTTCCATTGATGATTTTGCACTGTATTGTCTCATTGTTCCTACATTTGTGACCAAGGGTCCAATCATCACCACATCGATGACATATGTTTTTCTTCTTTTTATTTTTATTATTAGAGTAACCGTTAGATGACTTTGATCTATTTTCCATTTTGTAGGCGTATGATTGAGGTTTGTGGCATTGATGGCCGGGATACCAGGTATCTGCACAATACCTACATTGTGTCTCTTTTTCTTGTCGATAATGGCTATCACCTTTTGTTTTTATTCCTTCTAATTTGCGTTCTGCGGGTTTTTCTTTACGTCTTGCTACTTCTACATTAGGTATGTCATGTAACTTTAATTCTTTTTGGAGGTGTGGTTTAAGACCTCCTAAATAGGTTTCGAGTCTTTGCTTGTCAGACAACCCAAATACTCGTGTTGATAAGTATTCCCATTGATGAGTGAATTTCTCAATGTTTCCAACTTGCTGTAGTCTGGTAAGTTTACTGAAAAATTCATCTTCTTTGATTCCTTGAAACCTATTAAAAAATTCATTTTTGAACAAGTTCTAGGTGTAGGTAAAATTATCTCTCTTCCACCATAAGTACCAATTATAGGTGTACCCTTCCATATGCATTGACACATATTTCACCTTCTCCTCGTCAGATTGAATGTTGTAAATGTCGAAGTATTCTTCTGCTTTGTTTAGCCAAGCAACGCATTGGTCTTCACTCCCATTGTATTTCGACAACTCTACTTTTGCCTTAGGTGGGTGCACTTTGTAAGGGCGACGTTGATTTCCTTTTGCCTTATGGTTTGAGGGTGGCTCAGAACTGTTGGACGATGAAAGTGACATATCTGAATTGCTTCGTTGTTGGCGGTGATTTTTAGTTTTTCTTTTCTCTACTATCTTACCTATAGCATCTATTTTGCTGTTTAATCGTGCCTCCATATCTGGCAGTACTTGTGTTTCTATCTCTTGCTTAAGCGTCGCATTGCTAATATTTATTTCTTTTTGCAATTCTTCTTGATTATTTGTGAGTGTTTCCTGGGTGGCAACATGAAATGAGGCATCTAGCATGTTTGGAATGCTGACATGGCCCAGAATGGGTATGAACCTTTGTAACATCTTGATTAATGTATTATGGTTCTGCGTCATGGTGCTCATGTTCCGTGTTATGGTGTTTATGTTTCGCGTCACGGTACTCATTTTGTCATCCAAGTCTTTTTGTTTTTCGTTCAGGATGTCAAGTTTGTCATCGAGCCTCCTTTCTAGTACCACAACAAGCTCGTCTTTGAGTAATGTATTGTTATTCTGCATCTTTTCCTTCACGCATTTTAGGTCAGCGGCAAGGGACCTTATGTCCTTCTCCATTTTTTCGATTTGCTCTTTTAACTCTACCATGGTCTTGGACCTTGTATGCGGAAGTGTGTATTTCAATGCTATTTTGGCTAATAATATATTAATTAATTAATTAATTAATTAATATTAATATTATTATATATTTTTTTATAAACTATATTATATTTTGTATATAGTTTTTTTTTTATATTTTTATTTTTTTAACAAATATTATAAATATAATATATGATTTTATTTTTAAATATTTTATAATATATTTGAAATAAATTTTAATTTATAATATTATTTTATGTTATAATATGTTTATAACATATAAATTTTTTTTATGTTAACTTTTTTTGCAGGTCGTGGAGTTGGGGAATGTTGGCGTGCGAGGAGTTGCGTGGGGAGAGGGATGGAGAGCGTGTGGTGGGAGTTGGGAAGGGCGAGCGCGGGAGCGGCAGCGTGGAGGGAATGGAGGCTGGGCACAGGAGCTTACTGGAAGGTGGGGACCAATGCTAATGAGAGGAGGGAATGAGATACGGATGGACGAAGGGTTGCATAATGGTGATAGAGATGGAACCGCATGCATGAAGGAGGTGAAGGGCAGATGGAGTGGAGGCGCACGGTGAATGAGGTGTGCGGTGAGGGTGATGGTAGGCACAAGGGAGGGTGATGGCAGGCGTGAAGGAAGATGCGGCACTAGGTGCGCAAGTAGAGAGGAGCAACAGATGTGTTGAGGAACAGCCGTGGAGAGGACGTGAGGGAGGTAGATGTGAAGAGGAGGTTTATGGAGCAGCTGAAGAATAAAAAGTGACGAGTCAAGTCCGAGCTTAAGTAGGGATTGAAGGATCCGAATCCGAGCTCAGGTCAAAGGAGCCGAATTCGAGCTCTGATACCAAATGGAGCAACCGAATCCTGTTTTCCGTTAGTCGAATCCGACTATCATTGTATAATGAAATATGAATAATAATAATATATTGTATAATGATAAAAAAGGTACAATAGGCTCGCCTCTTATATGGCTTGAGCCAACATAGTGAAGGGTTACACCCTTTCACTAGTAATTAAATAATTTAATTAATATTTATTTTATATTTGTTACAAAAATACAAACACAAAAGTAGTTTTTTTCATTCTTCCTCCAAAATTAATAACTATTATTTTATTATTTTCCTTAGGAGGCCCATTTTAGACCTCAAATTTCCTCTAATGAAAATCACATATCCAACATCCAATTTTCTTCTCAGATCAACGGTCACGTACATCTCGAAGAAGATCCAATGGTGTGGAACCAGTACTGCGGAACTAGAACCACAGAACCAGGAGTGTAGAAACTCTGATTTGTTGAAGAAAGAAAATTGTGGAAGATTCGAGTTGCAGAAAATGATAATTATGAAAGAAGCCAAATGACGAAGATATAATGTAGAAACTCATGTCTACTCAGCGATTGGACTTCTTGTCTATCATAAGGCATCGAAGGGTTTGATCAGTTATGGAAATGGACAGTTAGCCATACGAACTGGTAAAGGGTTTAAGGATAGATATGTATAAAAGGATGTGCATGATAAATGGATGGTTGTGGTCTCTGTAGAAAGAGGGCTGGTGCATGGATTGTCGTCAAAGTGGAGATTACATAATGAAAAAGGACTCTGATATCTTCCACGAATATCTAAAGCAGAGAAAATGAGGGGAACCAAGATGCATAATAATATCCAGGAGAAAATCAGAACATAGTTGGTTTGCATTGTTATATCTTTTTATCTAAATATTGTACTGAACATGTTTTAAGTCTAAGAATCAAGGGTGGTAGGGTGGTTCTAGGAAAAACATGTTGTCTTCTTTGTACAAGTTGAATCCTGTACAAGTGGAAGTTGATGCTTTCACTCAGTTGTAGCTGGAGAATGTTATTTTAGTGGGTGCTAGAAAAACATGAGGGTTGGTGCTCTCTACAAGAAGGATTTTTCAAAACATAGATTGTAGCCTCTTTTGAGTAGGTGCTCAAATAAAAATGAATATTTTTCTGTCTCTATCATGTATGCGTAATTGATAATCTTCATCTCTTCTGTTATACTTGCTGCATTATCATAACTATTGAAAAATGGTTTAATCTTTGAAATAACTGATTCACCCCCCTCTCAGTTATTTGAGTAATTTCAACAAACCCCTCATACAATAAGGACACTTAGTCTTTTCAAACTTTTTCTTCTTCTTGGATCCTGAAGCTCCTTCGGAAGAATTCCGACTCTCTCTTGGTTTCAAATCAGATGCTTTAGGATCCTTCCCCTTGTGCTTCCATTTAGCTTGCACATTGGTAGAGTCCGACATCAGAAGATATTGGTTCTTGGAAGTTTGGAGGACTCCCATTTGGACCAATTTGTCCTGCTCCTATATTAAAGACTCGACAAAGCTTTCAAGTGAAGGCATCTTCCAATTGGGGATGGGAGCTCTTCCGGAATGAAAGGTAGAGACGAATAAAAAATACTCAGAACCAAGTTTGCTGAGCACCGAGAGCACAAGTTGCTCATCCTTCCTCTCTATTCCACATCGCTTACATTGTAGTGCAAGAGACTTGAATTTAGTAAAAAATTGTTGTATGGTATCAAAATTGCTCGGATGCAATGATATTAGTTTGTTCTTGAATGTGTCCCCGAAGCTCATCTTTCTTTCCAAACAATAATTCAAGCTTATTTGGGAGTCTTCAATCCCTCAAGATGAAAGAGGTCTCTGGAGATGTGAGCACAAAGGAATCCAAAGGCTTCATCCAACCAGTTCAAGAACTTGTTTTTCTCAGCATAATGTTGAGGTTCAGTCTCTCATCCCATGGTCATCCTATATAGGCCAAGCTTGTACAAGAAGACCTGCATATCTGCCATCCCATCCGTTCACTGCATTCAAATTGCGTACCAGGGCAATAAACCCAAGCGCCAATGTGTATATAGTCCAAAGCAACATGACACAACACCACGGTTGGCCACACCTTCCCGCATCAACCTCTTGATGCCTAATCCACTAGTGTACCTCCCTTCCTTTATAGTAAATGTCATTTGCCCTCCACCCTCTCCTAGGGAGGGAAAAACGAGGACAAAGTCACTCTCCTACAACCAATAAATTATATATTATTTAGAAAAAAACCCTTTTAATACCACCATTTCTAACCATAGAAAAATATTCCAAAATTTTCTAATTTTAACTAGCTAAAAGACCCAATTTTCAAAAAAATTATTAAATTTATCCACTTACTACTTTCTTACCAATTCGCTTATCTCACCATTTCTCTTACTTCCTAACCAATTAAAAAGACTAATAATTACAACCACCAACTAAAAACAAATAATAACTTCAATCAATTAAAAAAATCAAAAATACTTTTTAAAAAATATTAAATTTGTCCACTTATAATTTGCTTCTTACTTGTGGTACAATCCTGTTTACTAAAAAAACCAATAATTGCAATTTGTTTTGGAAGCAAGTAGTGGTACCTTCTATTACTGATAAACCAATAATTGCAATTTGTTTTGGAAGCAAGTAGTGGAACCTTCTATTACTGATATAAATTAAAATAATTACAATGAAACTTTACTAGTTTCTTGAAGCATACAACCTAACTACAACTCCACCCATACCGAGAACTTGATCATAAAAGTTCTATCCAAAATGATGCACCCAAAATAAAGCTAAACTTTGGTGTGTTGGCCCTTAAACGGACAGCCAGACTAAGCCAAACTTTGGTTTGTTGGTCCTTAAACGGACAGCCAAACTTTGGCCTGTTAGCCCTTAAATCGACAAGTTTTCCTCTTAGATTGCCTATGTCTGCTTTTAAAACTGAATAGGATGACAAAGAACTACAGGCAAGCCTAGCAGCCCCTTCCCCCATATTCTCAGTTGTTTGGGCAAGATATCCCGCCAGCGATTAACACTGTAATTCACAGATTTTAATTTTATTTATGATCCACCGCATAGAGATGTTTGACTTGGTTAACACCAGTATTTTATAAGATTTGAACATCACAAAATTTGGAGTTTTTTTCTTTCTTTGAGTACGAGGTCCTTCAACGGAGAAAGTGCCGGTCAACTCCGTGGGATGCTAACTTGTGCCTGTGATAGCTTGGAGAATGTGGACAGGTACCATGTGGGATATAACGGATATTTTCATCTGACCGCTTCCAAAGTTTCGGATCGTTTCCTCTTCTATATATATATAGAGGCAGTAATGCAAGATTCGAAGATATACAAATTTGAATTGTATTGAATCGTACAGAAATCGAATTTGAACAGGTAGCATGGGGAATGTGGGCTGGTAACATGTGGGATGTAACTAAACGAGCTTTCTTTTAGGTGATGCTTCCAACGTTTCGGCCAGTCCCCTCCCCTCACTGTATATAAAGAAGCAGTGTTGCAAGAATCGAAGATATGCAAATTCAAATTTGAATTGTTTTGATTCATCTGAAGTTGTGCCCTCAATCAGAAATCATAAGAACAGGTACTGAATCGCTTGAGTTGGTGATAATTTTCCCTCCATCATGGATAAAGTAAATATCAGAAATTGCATAAAAGCTTGGTGGGCAAACAATGTAGGAAGAGTTAACAGCATGTCTATGCAAATACAACAAATTACAGATGATTACATTGAAATCTGTATTGATGGCCTGATTTTACAAATAGGCATACCATACAATTTCTACACAAGCTGTTCCTCTGATGGAATCATCAGTAACACTAATTCTGCATTTGTTGTCACGTTAACAAATGCCAAATCGGATGAATACCACAGAATGGATAGAGTTCCTGAGTTAATCACGGATTTGAACGAAAAGTTAGACAGGATGAGCAGCCTTGGATTTTATTCTTTCAGTAGTGTTCTGGATTCTATACTCGATGCCTTTGAAAAGTATAAGAGTTCTCCTGGATCTGATGAGGCGGCCCCGGAAATAGATGATGAAGAGGAGGAGGATGCATCTGATGGGGCGGCATTGGAAACAGATGATGAAGAGGAGGAGGATGCATCTGATGGGGTGGCCCCGGAAATAGATGATGAAGACGAAGAGAAGAAAATAAATGATAAAAAAGAGGAGAATGCAGAGAGCAGTGTTGCCGAAGCTTATAGAAAGGGTTTTAAGCGGTGTGTTGTCTGCTCCAAAGAGCTCTCTTTTATTGTTTCTCGGCTTTGCACTTGTGGGAAGGAATTATGGTATGTTGGTTATAATTACTTGTTGTTTATGATTTAATCACTTATTGGTTATTTATATATTAATTATTAGCATATTTATATAGTTTGTGGTTAAGAGATAGTTATTAATTACTAGCATATTTTTGAGAGATAGTTATTGAATGGAAGACAGTTTATGTGAGTTATCTATGCCTAGCAACATGTTATCACTAACATTTCACATTCTTCTATTTATCTTTCATTAATTGTTGGTTATTCATTCATCACCTATGAGTTATTTTATTTCGAATTTTGAACCGAGTTGGCTAATCTCTAGACCATTTGCACCTAAAATTCTGGTCAAAATCAGAAATTGTTCAAAGGGTAGGGTAGTTTTCAATGATTGGAATTGCATAAACAGGGCGCCCCAAAAGTAATCGAAGGTGCTCAATCTATTTCTGCAATAAAAATTGCAATTTTAACACGGGAAATCTCATTTTCAACTAAAAATAGTCTTGCCTGAAAATGTGCAAATGGTCTAGACATTAGCCAACTCCATTTTGAACGATTGCCATATAATCAATCTCGATAGTACACTTGTGGACGAAAAAGCATAGGCCTTGGTCCACCCCACATCTCAAATAAAAACGTTTATTGAGGTAACTAGCCCACCCACATAGTTTGTGGTTGGATCAAGTGGATGAAATATCCTTAAATGGTTGAGAGATAGTTATGGAATGGAAGACATTTTGGAAATATTTTTTATTCTTCATATTCTTCTAGGTAAACAGGTTTTATTGTGAGTTATCCATGCCTAGCCACATGTTATCACCAACACTCTTACTGCTATCCATTTATTGACTATCCATTATTTTTTATATTATTTTCTTTTTATTTCACATTCTTCTAGTTATCTTCCAACTACGGCCATAGAGTCAATCTCGACAGTACACTTTTTTCATCATCCTTGGTATATGAAAAAACATAGGCACTAGTCCACCCGAAATCTCAAATAAAATCATCTATCCACATAACTAATTATTATTTAGTTATTTTTGATATTTGTTTTAATAATAATTTATTTTGAATTTGTAAAGATAACCATAAAATTAATCTGGATAATATATTTGTATTTTAGTCATATTTGTTAATACACTCTAAATCTTATAATATTAAAGTTTATAAATATAATTATAAAATTAATGTTATTTTTTTATAATTATTTTAATAACTAAATATTTTAAATTTATAAAGATGACATAAAATCAATTTGAACAATATATTTGTTTAGTACTGCATATTTACTACACTCTAAAGAGTAAAATAAAAAAGCCAAATTACTAAAGTTTTAAAAAATGCTTTAACTTTACTACACTCTAAAGAGTAAAATAAAAAAGCCAAATTACTACAGTTTTTAAAAATGCCTAACTTTTTGTTTGAAATTTTTTTAAAATATAAACACCTATATAACTATAACACCAAAATTACTCCGTTTTGCAGCTTGTTCAGATTCGAAGTAATGGGATTGGAACTGCAAGAATTGATCCAAATGCTTAACTTTTTGTTTGAAAGAATTCTAAAATATAAACACCTATGTAATTATAACACTTTGTTAACAGCTAATTATAACACTTTGTTGACAGCTGGGCTGTTTATTTTGTATGTAATGTTTTGGGTTTGCTTTTCAGCTCATCTTTTGATGTTGAACCATTTACTACAAATATGTTGAGATGCATATCTACAAAATGTAATTTTGTCTCTCTTTGATGAAATAACCAAAATTACTCAGTTTTGCAGCTTGTTCAGAAGTACTGCGAGAATTGATCCAAATGCTTAACTTTTTGTTCGAAAAAATTCTAAAATATAAACAACTATGTAATTATAACACCAGAATTATTCGGTTTTGCAGCTTGTTCAGATTCGAAGTAATGGGACTGGAAGCTCAAGTACTGCAAGAATTGATCCAAATGCCACTGGAAATAATAGATTTAGAAATTTCCCTCGCTTTGTCTGCGGCAAATGGGCACCGTGATGTGTTTGAACCATTCCCTCCTTTTCTTTTGGAAAAAGAGGAGAATCGTGAGCGTTCGGTCGTTTTAAATAATAGACCCTTTGCAAACAAAAACATCTTTGCTCTTAGGAGTATTATAGAATCATTTCCTTCAGTTTCGGAGATGAGATTATGTGCGGATGAAAGGGAGTTGAAGGCAAAGCTGGCGGAGTCGTGGTTGTCTACCACCGAGGGCAAATCGGCGCAGGAATCGGGAGACGAAAATTTTCAGAAGGAAATCATGCAGCTTCCTTTTAACGTTCTTAGATTCATCCTGTGCACCAACAGAATGTTTTTGGTATTTCTATCTGATGATGACGACAAAATTCTAAAACTTGATAATTCGAATTCGAGGTGTTATCAGTTCGCGGTGGTCCAGGATTCTCATGAGAGGGAGGTTCTGTATTTAGGAAAAAAGAAACAAGAAATTTCCATATTTGGATTTCATGGAAGTTGGAACGAAAACTGGTATTCAATCTTGAGGTATGTATCTCTGTTTATTAACCATTAAAGAATTAAAGAATGATAATAATTAGTACATCTATATAGTTTGTGGTTTCGACAAGGATTAAATGGTTGAGAGATAGCAATAAAATGGAACAAGAAACTTCATATTCTTTTAATTAAACTGGTTCCACTTTGAGTTATCACTGAAATTCTACTGGTGCCTGTTATCCATTTATCAACTATCAATTATCTTTTTATTCTTTATTTTATCTCACTCTTCTCTTCTAGTTATGTACTATAAACTATTAGTTATTCATTTCATCAGCTATGAATTATCCATACATGGCTATACTAGTTATCTATTCATCAAGTATCAGTTATTTTATATATATACTTTTTTACTTTACAATACACTTGTCTCATCCTCATTCTCATTAATATTTGAAAAACAAAAGACCTAGTCCACTTCAAATCTCAAATAAAAATCTCTATTGACATAATTATTACCTTAGCACTGAAAAAGTTTATACTCATGCATTGACATTTGCATGTGCAGAAATGGCTTGCTATGCTTAAGCAACACTGAATTAATGTCCAGTGGAAGCAATATGGGGGATGGTATTTATTTCTCAAATAACTTTCACCATTCTGCAAGTTATGCAAATTCTGCAAACGGTTCTGTGGGAAGTCAAGCTCGTTGGAATAACGGCATGTATAATGAGGTTTTTTGTGTTGTGGGTATCTTCGAAGTTATTTCTTCAGCATCTATAAAGAGGAGCAGGTCAGGAAATACATTCGTAGTTCGTAAAGAGTCGGAGGGAAATGAATACGAGGGAAATTTGGCAGTAAGATATTTGCTTGTCTATCGCAATGGCAAAGAGTATAAAATTCCAAATGCAACCATCTCTGATGGCCATATACTGTCTCATGACGGCGACACTGTGGATCTCACAGAGCATTATCAGAGCATAAGACAAAAATATGTTTAATATGGTTCTGGGTCTCAGTAAGAACCACCTCATGCAACAAAAAGTGTATCAAAAACTAAGAAGACAAAATGAAGTATTTATCCCAAGTTTATAATTTTATGTTGTTTATATATGTAATTTTAAATAATTTAAATTTAATACATTATGTTAATTTTAATAACATTTTATTATTTTTTATGATAATGATGATTAATGTTCATATTTTATAAAAGATGAGCATCCAAAATGTTACACATTTTTCTCCTATTAAACTGTAAAATACACCTCTTAGATGCAATAAAATGATATTTTTTGGCATATTTCTTCATTGAAAACTTTTGTATAAACATAGTTGGTTGTTTTTTAAAAATGAAAGTTGTTTTACTATGGTTATAATCTTTAATGGTTTATTTTATACATTAATAAACTGACTTCTTAATCATCTCTAAATTTGATGTTTTGCTTCGTTGCTCTATCACCCTTATCTTTATTCTTTTCACTTCCATTTGTTCTTTTTGTTCTTGTGAATCTTACCATTAGATTCTAAAGGGGATTGTTATTGACATATAAGAGAACACTCATACTTCACAAAACCAATGCTGGTGGATAAGTAAGAGTAGCATGCAATTTTTAGTGTTAATGGATGCAAATGGCCATCCTTTCCATTGTCAACAGTGCCATTGCCCAACCGCTGATGCAATGTAAGTGGAAAACCTTTGTTTGATCATGGAGAAAGGAGTGGTAAAAGGATGGCACTAGATTAATAGGTTGACTCTACTTCTAATGCATGGACTAGCAAACAATTGATGCAAGGTAATAGGTTAATCACACACTCTACTTCTAATGCATGGACTAGCAAACAATTGATGCAAGGTAAGTGGAAAAAGGAGTGGTAAAAGGATGGCACTAGATTAATAGGTTAATCACACACTCTACTTCTAATGCATAGATTAGCAAACACTTGGAATATGAATCTTAACTATTTTTTAATAGTTAAGGATGTCCATTGATTTAGAAAGGATTTAAAATCTATATTAAATGTATTATAATTTGATATAGGTTCTTATTAGGTTTAGGTTTTTCTTATTTTTTTTATGAGTAAGTAGGAAAATTCTATTATAGTACAGAAAGATAGTACAAAAAGATAGGATTACAAATGGTCCTGGTTAACGACACCAGTTTGGACCAAGACATGGCTAAAAAGGCCTGTCCCGTCGATCTTAACTGAACCAAGAAGTAGAGATATAAGCTTTATACCGATCTATTACAATGCGAGAGCCTATAGGCCCGACTCCTACCAAATCCCATAATTCCCCTAATACTGAGGCAATCAGGGGTCATTTCCAAAACTCCCCTTATACTGAGACATTCAGGAGCTAGAGTCAATCATGGCTGGGGACCAAGAAGGACTAATGACAAAGAGTATCATAAACCCGATTCCATCCAAGGAGCCTAGCCGAGGAAACCATAGTTGTCAACGAACGGTCGGAAGATTGAGCCTTGAAGGACATAACTCAAAACCCACACTGATAAAAAACATATCGAGTCAAAACAGAAAAACCTTAAACAGAGTTCGACAGGGAGAAAAACCTTAACCAACAAAAAGACAGAGGACCGAAGATAGGAAATCCCCTCTTAGCTTCTTGCCTCTCGGTTGGGGCCCAAGTGGTGGTCCGCGTGCTGAGAAGGAGTGTTACTAACCCCAGCATTTACAGGCGAATTGGCTGGGGTGTTCGCTGGGGTGGTGGACATGTTCCCCGGGCTTTCCAGCATGTCAGTCCCAATCTGCTCCAGAAGTCTGAAACCAGCAGAGCTTTCTTGCTGCCCGCGGCATATAATATCCAGAGCGTCCCGAATCCCTTGAGCAATCTGAATTTTAGCTTGAATGTCCCGGGCCAGAAGAATGCGAGCAGTCCAGAATGGGTTGGACAACAAAGGTCGCCCCATGAGGGCCTCATACTCTCGCAGGAGATCAATTTCCTTAATGGCTATGAAGGCCTCGATTGCAGTTGTTGTTTCCGCCATATACTGGTCTCCCCAATTGAAGGGTTCCAAAACAGGATCTTCGCCAATTGATGGCATGAAATCATGCCTGGAACTAGGGGAAGCCTCACTGTGGCTTTCCCCTCTACTATTTCCTCTCGACCGGTTGCGGGCTCTCCAGTATCGCGACATGGTTACTACACACAGAGAATTTCTTGGATACGAGAGGAATAGGATCGTCACCTTGCTTGGATCCTTACGTTCCAGAGAACCTGAATTTATAGATCGCTGATCCTCCCATCTGCAGAAATGCTCCTTAACTCTGCTCGTGCTTCCGGCCTTAATCACCATAATTTGCTGCCCTCCCCCCCACTTCATCAGATCTCTCATATTGTGCGAGAGATTCGCCACCTTTTTCTTCACTGAGTACCAGTTAATATGGATATCCGCAATATTTCCCATTCTTACGATATCTAACATATTCTCTATACCCATATACTTACATGTTTGTCCTCTCTTCCTCCCTTCCCATAGATCGGTCTGCAATGAGTTTATTACTGAGAATATAAAGCAATGCTGGTTACTGAGCTCCCCTGCTATCGATCTGACCCTCCGCTGCCCCCACGTGCTCCATACCATGTCCGTGTGTTTAGGCATGCGAAGAAACGGCCTCACCTGGTGATCATGACATTTCCCTTCTTTTCGAGTCTGCCACCATGATAATTGTGGGCTCGCTTTGTGATGTCGACACACCTTCCATCTGCCTTCCCATTAAAGTTGGTCACCACCTGTCATTCGCATGCTGCGGGATGGTTTGAGTCGGGTAGTTGTATGGAATACAACTACCTTCCTTATCATCCTCTGCCAAATTCAAGCAACGTTCCCAAATTGTCTGGGTATTTCCTGTGTCATCAATTTCCTCTGCATGGAAAGATCGACTGATTTCCACTCCTGCATTCACGAGAGCATCCGCCACCTTGTTGCCTGCCCGTTTAACATGCGAGAGCAGAATGGCTTCATGGCCTGCTAGGGTTTTCCTAAGAGCGCATAAACGACCCTCCCATCTCCAGTTCTTTGAGACTTGGGAGGTTGATGCACCCTATTGGAGCCAGTGGGCGATATTGATAATAATCTGCTAGTCCCCCTCCACCACCAATGGATTTTTCCTTGTTTGCACCACCCAATTTAATCCATTTATAAGACCTTCAAGCTCGGACATATTGTTAGTACTACTACCAAATGATCCCCAGAATAAAATGAGAATATCTTCCTTCGAATTCCTTATTGCGCCCCCAAATCCAGCGGGACTTGGATTGCCTTTGGTCGATCCATTGACGTTGAGTTTGAAGGAACCAGCTGGTGGTCCTATCCAGGAATTCAGGCTAGAGACGGACGCTGGAACTGAACGAGAAATCAAATTGTTGGAAGGTAATTCCCCAATCCCTAATTCGTATAGAATAATTCTTTCATTTGCTTCAGCTATAAATTCTTCCTGCGTCCACTGATGAAGAGTAATTGTTTCTTTAAGATGAGCTTCTATGGAATTCCATATTTCCCCTTGTTTCCTTGTTTTGTTTTCAAAGGTCTGGTTGTTGTGGGTTTTCCATATTTCCCATAATGTGAAGCTAGGTAGAAGCTTCCACAGGTGGTTGACAATTTTATTTGTGAAGCAGTTCGTGGGCCATTCTACGACTGTGAAGTCCGGTCGTCCTCTGTGATGGTGGTTTCTTCTAAAAATGGCCGCTCCTTTTTCCCAAATTGAGTCTGCCACTTTGCACTCATCCAATAGATGGTTGATGGTTTCATTGTTCTCCTCGCACATGCAGCATCTAGACGGTCCATAGATTCCTCTAATTTGCAGGTTATCCCATGTTAGGATACGTCTTTTAATCATGAGCCAGTAGTAAACTGAGACCTTTGGGCACCATCCTCCTATCCAGATTTTCCCCCATTTGGCTTCGGGCTCCATGTTCTGAGTCCCTGTTAGTAGACCTAGGGTTCCTTTGGGATTGAAGTTGCCAGAATTGGTATGCCCCCATCTGAGCTTATCTGGACCCTCGTTCTTGACTATTATTTTAGAGTGGAGCTCTGATATAAAATATTCAATGTCTTCCCCAGGTGCTTGGGCTTGCCACCAAATCCGATCTTTCCATGACTTGAAAAGCTGGTCCTCATTATGGGTATCCCAGAATTCCGCCACCTTACCTTAGGATTGATTCTGGAGAAAAGCACAAAGTAAAGGGGAATCATCCCTGCATGATAGCACCAGTTCCTGGTTCCATGCTTCACTTGTGAATCGAGCCGTTTGTCCATTTCTTACCTCCCAGAAACTGTGCTTTTGAACCAATCCTTTGTTTTCCTGAGCCGCCTTCCAAATGCTTGATCTTGGGAGGTTTTCTCTGAAGTGAACTAGGGATTACTTGGGCCATTGGGAGGCATATTTCAAGTGCCACAATTTGGCCCATGGATCGTCTTCATAGTTAACCCATCGCCACCAAATTTTGGCACTCATAACGTTATTATTGTCAAGAGGTTCTCGGAGCCCTAGGCCCCCTACAACCTTTGGAGTGCATATGGTTTGCCAATCCACAAGAGGCCACTTTCTGTTACCTTTCGATCCTCCCCAAAGGAAGTTCCTCTGAATATTCCTGGTTTGTTTTATAATTGATTTGGGTCTGCCAACATCGGAAAGAGGTAAATGGGCATTGCCTGAAGAACCGATTTTACCAGGATGATTCTACTCGGGAAATTGAGGGTCTTGTAAGTCCATAAATTGAGCTTTTTGTTTATTTTATCTAACATTTCCTTCCAAGATATTTGCTTGATAGTAAATTCTGTAAGCGGCGCTCCCAAATATTTAGAGGGGTGGCTGCCTTCCGAGAACTCAAGGATTCTGAGGATGTTTCTTTTGGTAATTTGCGGGGTATTGAAGAAGTAAGTCTGAGATTTTTCCTTGTTAATTTCTAGGCTGCTAGCTTCCAAAAAAGTATTCAGGATTTCTTTGATTCCCCTAGTCTCTTGAACCGATGAGGGGCCCATGAGTGTATTATCATCCACAAACTGTTGGTGGGTATGGGGATCCATCCCTGCTGTTAGAGATAAGCCCTGAATTTTGTTCGTTTCTCTCCTACTCTTGAGCATCCTTCCTAATCCTTCGGCCACAATGATGAAAAGGAAGGGAGATAGGGGGTTCCCCTATCTAATGCCTCTTGAAGCATTTAAGGGGTTCGAGGGGGAGCCATTGACCAAGATTGAGAAGAAGGCTGAGGAAACCAGATTCATAACCCAGTTTTTCCACTCCTTCAAGAAGCCAAAAGCTTTAAGAATACCTACCAAATACTGCCAATTCAATTTAGCATAAGCTTTGGAAAGATCCAGTTTTAGGAGCATACCTGGAGTCTTCAATGATTTTAGCAAATGGATAGTTTCATGGACCAGAATAATGCCATCTAGAATTTTCCTGCCTTCCATGAACCCAGCTTGTTTCGGTGAGATGATGAGAGGAAGGAGGGGTCTTAGACGATTTGCAATAACCTTAGAAATGATTTTGTAGATGACATTACATAGAGCAATAGGTCTTAGTTTTCCGGGATCCCCTGTTCCGCTTTCTTTGGGTATGAGAGTTAGAAATGTAGAGTCCTCCACCAGAGCTCAATATGAGGTATGAGTGCTCTGAGAATACTCCCTGATTTCCTAGAGTCCTCCACTAGAGCCCAGATTTCTTCCTTTAGTCAATCCCAATAAGCATGGAAGAAATTTGTAGTGAACCCATCCAGACCAAGAGTTTTATCTTTTTCCATCTGCTTTACAACAGTCTCCACTTCAATGATCTCAATGGATTTTCCTAGAATTTGATTGTGTTCATTCGTGATAAGCTTGGGGATATGGCTTAACACTTCTCTCTGGGCTTCCTCCCTGTCTTTGTCCGGTTCCTGCAGGAGCTTGGAAAAATAAGAGTTCAAGGTAGTTTCTAGTTCTTCTTGAGTTTCAGCAATATTCCCATCCTCCATCTTTAGTCTATCCAATCGATTCCCCTGTCTATGTTGAATGGACACTTTGTGGAAAAAGCTAGTATTGCGTTCTCCTTCTTGGAGCCACTTGACTCTTGCCTTTTGGTTCCAGTAGAATTCCTCCTGTTGTTCTCTTCGACTGAATTCCTGTAGCAGTAACTTTTCTTGAATCCGTAATTCTTCCGAGAATCCACTATTCATCCCTTGAAATTGGTTTAGTTTGATCTTGCTCTCTAAGGCTTGTTTTGTTTGAAATATATTGCCAAAAGACTCCTTATTCCATTTCTTGATATGACTTTTAAGGAGTTTAAGTTTCTGTTGGAATTGATACATTCGGGGGCCTCTGATTGGTGGGGAACTATCCCACCACTCCTTGAGTTTTTCATGGAAGTCCGGATGGAGGAGCCATAATTTTTTGAATCTAAAGGGCCTTCGAGGATTTACCCCAACATTTTCCCATTTCAGGCTAATAGGCCAATGATCCGAACCTGTCGCTGGCAGAACCACCGCTCTTAGGTCTCCCCCTGCCATCATGACCGATTCTGAAAGTAAAAACCGGTCGAGCCCACAGGCTATCCCTCTGTCTCCCATTTATTTGTTGTTCCAAGTGAATATGCAATTGTATGTTCTGACATCTATCAAGTTGAGGTCATTAATTACAACATTAAAGTGGTTGCTAGCAGAGTTTAGGTTTCGTATACCACCTTTTTTTTGTCGAGGTTCCTGATCAAGTTGAAGTCTTCCCCCAGGATCCAGGCTTTGTCCTTGACTATGGATTTGATGTTTGAAATCGACTCCAGGAATGCTGTCTTCTATTCAGCCCTTGAGGGCCCATATACATTAAAGATAACTCCTCTTATTCTAGTACCTATGATGTGGAAATCTATCAATAGAGTAAAAGGAGTGGCTAGGAAGCCAGAGAGATGCACCTCTTGTGGGTTCCATAGGATGCCCAACCCTCCTGCTGCCCCTCTGGCATCTATAGCGACTGATTCACAACCCTTCCAGACATTCCGGGCGATACTTGATAGTTCTTCTCTCGAGCATTTTGTTTCTTGCAAAAAAACTATCCCTGACTTGTCTTTTTTAATCCTTCTTTTGAGAAGACGGATTTTAAGAGCGCTCTTACAGCCTCTGATATTCCAGGATGTAATCTGCATCAAAAATATTTTAACTAGAGGGTGATAGGGAAATCTATTGTTGGATACTGGCCCAAACCACCAGTTGTTCCCATATTGCTTTGATTCTTTGAATATTGCTTGGCCTTCCCCGCTTTTCTTTTTTCTGGTTTTTCTTTCCATTCGTGACTTTGAGGGATTCAACAACTAACCCTAAGGAGCTTGAGTTTTTGGCTTGGCTAAAAGCTTTCTCCAGCAGGGATACTTGTTGAAGGGGTATCTGGGTTGGAGTTTTGTCGGAGTAGGCAGCTTCCAACCCGTCTAGGTCCAGATCTCCTATTTCCATCTCTTCTGAGACAAGTTCCATTGTCCGTGAGTCTTTCTTGATCGCCTCTTGCTGTCATTGGATAAGAGGCTCCAGAATGGATTTTGCAATTTCTTGTTTCTTTTTTGGGGCTATCTCTGTCTCCTTTCCCTGGTTTTCTTTGTTCTTGTCATATTGTTGGTCTCCTTGGAGTTTTGCCTTCACCAGATCTGGTTGTTGGTCAGCGTTACTAATTGCCTTATCTTCTTGGAGGGTCTCATACTGATTCTGGGTCTGCACTCTTTTATTTAGTTCTGGTCCTGAGGTCTTCCTCGCTTACCATTTCTTGTTTTGTATTTTGGTGAATCCCTCCGCATCCTGGTTGTCTTGGGCTTTCTTCCCTCTTGGTTTTTTGTTTTGGGGGAAGTCTTTGAATAGATGGCCATGCTCATGGCATCTTCTGCATTTGAAAGGGATATGTTCATAATCTATGGCCTGAAACCATTCCTCATCTTCCCATGTTAGCTCGATTCCATTTGGAAGATCTCTGGATATATCAAGGTAGATACATATTCTGGCATATGATATGTATTTTCTTTGTCTAGTTTGCTCTGAGACTTTGATGAAGTTCCCCAGCGTGTTCCCGATATCCATTAAGATTTCTTCCTTCCAGTATTCCGTTGGGAGGGAATACATTCTTACCCAAATTGGAGCGATCATCAGGTTTTCTTTGTTAGGGTTGAATCTCTCTTTCCATGGTCTGAGGAAGAGGCCCGCCGAGCTGTAGTAGGGGGCATTCTCAAATATTTTTCGTTATGTCCTCTTCATTAAAGAAGATTATCGTAAAGAAACCTTTGGCCCCCAATTGAAGGTCGTAATGTCCTTGAGGTTTCCAAGTTGCATTGATCCACCAGAACAGGGTCTTTTATGTGGGCCAGATCCCCATGAATTTTCCTATGAGAGCTCGCTCTTTCATGTATTGAATATCCTCCCTGACTCTTTCATATTTAATCTGTAGTTTTGGCACTGTCTTGGATTTCGGGACATATTGTCTTGTCCTTCTTATGCCCTGATTATTTGTTTCTTCCTTACTGATCCCACTAGAACCTTCCCCGTCTCTGGGCATGGTAGATGAATTGATTATTCCTTTCCCCTTTTCATTTTCTTTTCCCAAGATAACGGTGCCCTCCTCTACTGTTTCGTTCCTCCCACGGTCCCTCTCCCCCCTAGGAGGAGCAGGAGCCATCTTGATTGACCTCTCTCAGACGTCACCGACCTGCACGTACACTGTGGAACCTTCCTCCTTCATACCGTAGCCCCCAGCCTTCTTTCAAGTTGCAGAGCCCTTCGTCCTCGAAAAAACACAAACTGGTTTAGGTTTTTCTTATTGATAGAATAAGAATATTGTATTTCTTATTATGCCGAGATGCTCGACATCTCGATAGGAGTAAGCTATCTACTAGACTATTTGCATCAGGGACCCACCCAATGTCATCAAGTGATAGCTTACTCCGTTACCTTTCCTTGAGACCGGGAAATACTAGATTTTGCTTCTTCTTCGACATTTTCATGGCAGATCAGTTCTACAACAAACTACTATTACACTTTGATATACTGCAATAATGAAGAACACTGATTTACCTAATCACAACGACCTTGGGCTAATCTTATGGTCAATGTTAATATCTTATAGGGGGACTGGGGCCAATCTTATCATGGGGTGCCATGGTTTAAACAGGCTCTCCTTAGGATCTTTGAAGTTAAACTACAGAAGAACTCATATCTAAGTTTCCTTCATGCCTTTTGAAATTTCACAATGATAGCTAGCTACGCCTACAAAGGTTGAATCAGAGGCTTATTTTAACTTTATATGGGGAAAATTACACTGAAACTCATAAAGAGATGTTATGAACCAAAATATATGGAGACATAAATCCCACCACAACAAATAATGTGGAAAATTTTGATTACAAAAGTTTTATGATCTCCTGAGGAACAAAAACCAAAAAACTCATATCCAAGTTTCCTTCATGCTTTTTCGAAAAATCAAATTGATTATCAGCTAGACCTTCAAAGGTTGAAGAAAAGGCATAACGCTGGTTCAATTCAATTCACCTAATGAAGTAACAATCCAAATCTGTATCTTGGTGAGGGAGCTGCTGCTGGTGGAATTGAGAAGAGCTAGAGGGATCCACTCCTGGGTCGTGAAATCCATGAGGCCTATGCGAAGAGGAGGTATGCAAGAAAGGGAGTCGGGCATTTCTGTCGTCATTTGTGTTGTCAAAGAAGATATGGCGTGTGTGGGGCCGCTACAAAGGATGTTCTATGAGATTGTGTGCCCGGTTGTTTGTTGTGTGAAGAGGAAACACACGGCCAAGAAAGGACTCCCCAGATCTGTAGAGTTAGAGGAATAATTATCTGCAGGCGAAGTTAACATGAAGAAAACCATTGATGAGACAAAGAAGGAAATCCATCTTCAACAAAGCTGAGATCGCTACTTGGAAGTGTGTCGCCGATCTAGAATCCCATTGAGGAGATGTTGTTGTGAGAAAACCACTAATTCCCGTGTTCTGTGGAGGAATCTCCATATTGCAGAGAGGAGCCATCGCTGGTTTTGAGGGCATTAAGGTATCATTGTTGGGGATTGTTGTGGACCTCAGATCGTTGGGTAGTGAGGTGCCTTCATGCAAATAATCAATCACAGTGAAGCGATGGTGTAATTTGCTGACGAGAGCAGACCCACATAAGTGTTTTCCTGTTGAGTGTTGCCTGTGAAATAGAAGTTGCTGCTGCATTGAGGAGAGGTGGACTGTGAAGATGTCGGAACCAAAGAACCTGATATCACTTCCTCAGAACAATACTACGTATATCGTTGGGCATGAGGGGTGTGTGTTTTTTTTAAATTCTGATCACCTTTGAAGGTCTAGCTGATAATCAATTTGATTTTTCAAAAAAGCATGAAGGAAACTTAGATATGAGTTTTCTGGTTTTTGTAATCAGAATTTTCCACAATATTTGTTGTGGTGGGATTTATGTCTCGATATATTTTGGTTCATAACATCTCTTTATGAGTTTCAGTGTAATTTTCCCCATATAAAGTTAAAATAAGCCTCCTCTTCAAGCTTTGTAGGCGTAGTTGGTAATCATTGTGAAATTTCAAAAAGCATGAAGGAAACTTAGATATGAGTTTTTCTGCAGTTTAACTTCAAAGATCCGGGAGAGAGCCCGTTTAAACCATGGCACCTCATAATAAGATTGGCCCCTTCTTCATTATTGCATTATACGAGAGTGTAATAACAGTTTGTAGTGGAATTGTTCTTCCATGAAAACGCTGGAGAAGAAATAGAATCTGGTTGTTCTCATTCTCGATCTCACTGAAGGGTAATAGAGTAAGTTATCGCTAGACATCGTCAAACATTAATTATCCGTCAAAAGAAATGTTTGCCAGAAAAACAACCCAATATGGAGGAGATGTTGCAATGTTTCTACCAAACAAAATAATAAAAATAAAAAATTTAATTATCCCCAAAAGATGTTGGCCTTGCACATGGTTTTAAAACCATGTGCAAGGCCTCCTAAACAACCCATAATTTTATTGTACATGGTTTAGGAGGGCCTTGCAAATGATTTTAAAACAATGTGCAAGGCCTCCTAAACAACCCATGGTTTTATTGTACATAGTTTAGGAGGGCCTTGCACATGGTTTTAAAACCATGTGCAAGGACCTCCTAAACAACCCATGGTTTTAAAAGAATGTGTTAAAAGCATGGCTTTAAAAGAATGTGTTAAAAGCATGGCTTTAAAACCATTTTCAATCCTAAATCAATAAATTTGATCCCTCTGATCCCTCTCAACTCTTGATAAAGGCTAGGATTTGGATCTAAGCTCTCAACTCTTGATAAAACCTAAGATTTGGATCTAAGCTAATATATAAATTTCATTTTTTTAATTTAATAAATACATTTTATATAAAAAAAAAGGTGTTAATGGATCTTATATTAGAAAATGATGTCTATTTAATCTAGGATATGTATGGTGTCTCTCATCTTTGTTTGTGGCATTAAGGATAACTTCATATGTGCCATCACCCAATTTTGAATTCTAGAATAGTATATCCAAAACTTTCTTATAGATTGAAAAATGGGCTAAGGGTAGCTTGGATGAGCATGAATCAATAGGGATTTGAGATTACTTCCTAGGGTAAATTCATGTGGGTCTCATTTCTATTAATATGTGCCATCACCCAATTTTGAATTCTAGAATAGTATATCCAAAACTTTCTTATAGATTGAAAAATGGGTAAAGGATTGCTTGGATGAGCATGAATCAATAGGGATTTGAGATTACTTCCTAGGGTAAATTCATGTGGGTCTCATTTCTATTAATTAGTAGTTACAAAGACCTCAATTCTAACACTTTTTTTTAGATATTTCTTTTTAATTATCTTGTTAATATGTAAGTATATTTATTATTAATCATGTGTATTCTATGTACTTAACACCAACTAATGATTCCAATTTCCTTAGAAAAATCTACACACCTTTGAAAAATGGCTAAATTCCATCATTGCTATTAAAATGTAGTTTGCCTTGGCTTTTATATGTTATTTATATTTAAATGTTATAAAATATTTTTTTAAACATACGTTTAAGTCTACCAAATTATTAAAATATAGTCTACAAACCAATGTCAAAGTTAAGTTTAGCTCTTAAATGTTCATATTTAAATGACATAGGATCTTTCTTTAAAAATACAATATATTTATATAATTTATAAACCAATGCCAAAGTTGTTTAAGCCTAAGCTTTTATATGTTATTTATATTTAAATGTCATAAGATCTTTCTTTAAACATAAAACTAAGTCAACCAAATTATTAAAATGTAGTATAGAAACCAATGTCAATGTTAAGTTTAGCTTTTAAATGTCATATTTAAATGGCATAGGATCTTTCTTTAAAAAATATATATATTTATACTCAAATTTTATATAGTTATTATGCTGATTTATAATTGATTTAATTAACCTTACATAATATCTCCACTAAATTAACCTTGTGAATATATATATATATGTTTAGAAAAGTAAAAATATAAACATTGGAAAAAATTATCAAGCAATTAAAAAACAATAGTAACGGTAATTTGTTTATTGGGAACTGGTTTGATCAAGTGAACGATATAGAATGCCTATATATAGCCCTATCAAGTTAAGCAAGTTAAATAATTTGGATAACTCTAGTTTTTTCAATGTTAAATAAACAATTTAACATGAAACAAGTAATATGTTTTTTTGGATGCTATAATAATAATTTAAATAAACAATTTTTTTATAAAACAACAATGTGTAACAATTAATATGTTTTGGTATTTTACTCATATATGATACCTTCTATTTTATTTATAAACAAAGTGATTTGGAAATTAAACCTATATGTGATGTTTCATACTTGCAACATGGAACAACCCACTCATGCTTATGACAAAAACCATTTGTTTTTATTCAACACCAAGTGTGGATATGTTAGATACTTGGTCTAAGCATTTTGTCACACTTTTCATGTTTGCTATTGCATAATTGGTTTATACGTTTCATCAAACACGTGGTATGCAAGTTAAGTGCAATAATTCAAGGGATAATAAAACCAAATTTTGGACATCAAAATGTGGATATGGATAAAAAGTCTCCACAAAGTATTCATAGACATCACATTGGCTTGAATTTGTGTTTTCATGCTTACTTGATTTTATGTAACTTTAGGATGTCGAGTACTACCGATCATGCACCCTAAAATGTGATTGCTTCATTTAATTTTTGAGTTTGTATTTTTGTGATATTTTTTTGGCAATTTTTCACAATGGAAGGGTTTTACAATTTTACCCTTAATTCAATGACTCAAACTTATTTAAACTTTATCATAAATTAATATTTCATAAAAATTAGAGGATCAAGCACATTTTAGTTTTCTCTTACATGAAATTGTATATTGTTTTGCGAATGATTGACTTGATGTTAAACTTTGATCAAATTTTATGCTTTGTTACACCATGTGTATATTAGTTTTCTATATTAAACGTGCCAAACAAATAAACACAAAGCACAAAATCTTCTAGTAT
Source organism: Pseudotsuga menziesii (assembly GCA_001517045.1). NCBI lineage: Eukaryota > Viridiplantae > Streptophyta > Pinopsida > Pinales > Pinaceae > Pseudotsuga > Pseudotsuga menziesii. Next base: position 12,768 of record LPNX011110051.1, on the reverse strand, counting down.
ACAAAGTAAATCATGCACAATACATGAAAAAATAAACTCACATAAGTACATGTGTCCCTATACCACATTATTTTGATTTCAGGCCAGGTTTAGGACAAGTCCTCCACAAAAGACCATTTATTGAGTTTTCATAATTAAATTTCCTTCTTTATGACGAAACAATATTCCTTTTAACACTTAAGAAAACCTTCAATTTTTTCCAATTAAAAAATAATGCTTACATCCTTATAAATCCCAAATTATTGACTTACTCCTTTGATATCCTCCAATATTGACCATAAACTCTCTATATATGGTGAGGAGGTTTGTTTGCAAATATAATTAAATATGCCTAAACTCATTTTCTACATTGCATCAATGTCAATGATCAATTTAAGAATTAAGTGACCTTCACTTTTAGCTTTCTTAAAAAAAACAAAGTATTAAAGATGTTTTCAATAATGATGGTGATGGATCCTTCATTTTGTTGGATGCATTAACCCATTTATAGATATAAGACTTTGATTTCCATAGCTTCAGGTTTCCCTACATAGTCGTTTCCATGACCAAATTTAAACTTGAGATTTTAATCATCTTTGAAATAACTCATTCTTTGATTTTGGTGAATTTATTTTGTAGTTGTAGCACATGCTTAATTTTAATGTGCATGGACATTACATGAAAGGGAAGATCAGGCCGACAATGTCAAATTGCAATCCTTCATGTTCATAGAGACTAAGCAATTAGCCACTACTACAAAAAGGAGAGTTTTAAGAAATCTTTGAGACAATATGTTTGTACATTGTCTCAACTTGAGTAAAACAAAGTTATGCATTGTTTTAAATATTGTCTTTAATTAAGTGTCTTAAATTATTGTCTCTGTCGATATAATATAAAAATACATCAATTAAAGAGCATATGATCTCAATAATGACCATATTGTCTCAAGATGAGACAAACACAAATTGTATTGTCTCTAGAGAGAATATACAAAACAATATATTTACTAAACATATAATCATTTAAGTAAAATCAACTAAAGATTATTTTATGAAATGTAAATTACAATATGATATATTGTATTGATTTATCCCAGGTAACATTGGAATCAAAAGAGGGAATTAAAATCCATGTAATACATCCATGATACAAAAGAGGGAATTAAAATCCTCTAGGAGTGATTCGAATCCCTGACTCCAGACTAACTTTATACATGACTAACCTTGCAATAATCATCACTGAAGACTCACTAGTGCAACTCCGGACAACTGAAACAACTGACAGTTAGTTTACTGACCATGGTAGGTGATCAATGGTGCCTATCTCCTCAAATCATGCAAAAGAGGTGCTAGGCTAACTGAGAGTGAACTGAATGTGACCAATCAGAGAATGGCTCAACATTTATTAGGGTGAACTAATGATGGAACTCCTGTAACTTAGAGTGGTCTCCTAAAATCTAGGAATTGGTATCTGGAGCTCCTTGATTGATGCATGATGGTGCATTAAGTGGATAGTGGGCCCCAAATAATATCTCCATACACTAATGAAAGTGATAATGAAATCCTAATCTAGGAAAATGACAAATACACTATGGTGGAAAAGGGACGATTACAATAATCCTAACATATGATAGCTAGATATCTCATTTTTGTTGTTTCTTAGATGGCTGTAGATGACAACATTGATATTTTATTTTTAATATTGCCTAGATGACTTTAGATGGTAGCTTCATACTTTATTTTTGGTGTTTCTTAGATGAATGTAGTTGACATCCTTGATATCTAATTTTATTGTGGCTTATATGGTTGTAGATGATATCCTTGGTATCTTGTTTTGTTCATGTTAATATTGTTGTAGGTGATAGTCAATCGATCTGATTTTTAATACTGTTATTATGGTTGATTATGACAACCTGTAGATCTATTTAATTACATTGTTATGATAGCTTGTAGATTTTATTTTGATAATGGTTATATGGATGAAATATATCTGATATTTGATGTTCGATTACATGTTAATAACTTTTTCAAATCTGGTTGGATTTCATGCTTGCATTTACCTTGCATAGCATGCGCATTGGGGAATTACCTGCATTTATGTTTTTGTGCATTTAATTAAAGAGGTCGCTTTTGGCATGTTGTCCTAGTCTTAGTCACATGTATTCCCCTGTGCATTACCTTGACTCAACCCTCCTATTGGGTTTGCAGGTGTCCTTGGTCTTAGATTCAGGGATGGGGACATCACATCAACTATTGATGAGGCAATGAGAGAAGGAAGTCATATTTACTCTAAATTAGTTCTGATGGGTACATAGATGCTTTGGATAGATCCTGGAGGTGGGATTGGGATTGACTATAATCTCAATGGAGAATCATGGACCCAACAAATGCATCAATCAATTATTGCATGGAATGTTGTGCAAATTAATCTACAGTGGAATTACAAGATGTATGCCTTCTAAAAAGGGTTTCTCAACTAGTTATTGTGTCTGAGAATGATAGATATCTGTCATTGCACCACTCTGTCATTGTCTTTGAGGCATTGAATATTAGCTAGTGCACAACACCTAAATGCATTGGTAATCTTGAAAGTTTGAATGAAAGTAGAGTACCAAGTTTACATTCATTGATAATACAACTTATTCATGTACAATTGTTCAAGAGGACGTGCATTCAAGTGATTTGCATTTTACCTTCACTAAACTATGGTAAAGTACCCCATACCCATCCATGATTCCTAAGACCTTTCAAGGGAACCCATATTCAACTTGAATGGCAAATAATCATATGGGAGGACTTGTGTCATGATTTCTAAAAGTTATTCATTGTGTTTGAGCTCATGAATGTTCAATTAGGACTTAAATACCTTTTTTCCCCCATTGAACACATGTATAGGCATTGACACCCATTTACAGTGCACACAACCTAATAATGGTGCATGTATCCCACTCAAAGGCCCACAAAGAAAACCAACTACAAAGGACTCATGTGTTGGTTCAAGGAATTACTCAAAGATATCGAACCTAAAAATATTCAACAATATCCCAAGGCACTTTATTTCCTTTCGCGACCATTGTTAAGGCCCCATGACCCATCCTTAGTGTACAAAACCCGCAAAAAATATCCATATCCAACTTTGATGTTGAAGACCCCCTAGAGAGTTCTTGTGTTGTGGTTTTCATGTGTTGTTTAGGGTGATTGAACTTGGAATTTTTATTGGGGACCTTAGGCCCAAGTTTTCTACCCCCCCCAATCATGTTTCTTGAACTCAAGAAGTTTTATTTAGGTACTAAGCCCCTTGTTTTCACCCTGACTATGTTTAGGAAACAATACTGATTTCCATTGTAGAAAACCTACAGGTGCTGCTCATATACTACTCAAATGCTAATGAACATTGACCTGGGCCACAAGAACCATTTTTGGCGTGGGCATAAAACACAATACTTAATAGGTTATGCCATCCATATACATTTAGTATGCTAAGGATACCATCAAGGGTCCCATTTGTATTTTTGATGTCGATGACTATATCTTAAAGCTTTTATATTTGTTTAGTATTTTACTTGTGATGTAACTCCTTAACAGAAAAAATACCATATTGGTGTTTCAGCCATAACTTTTTCATTTCTCAACCATTTCATTTAAAAATTATATTTTGCACTACAAGACACGCACCCTTATATGATATAAAAAATGAAATCCTTCATCATTACATTAAGACTTTCAAAAGTTGCACTAACACTTGGTGAACTAATTTTGAGGTCTCCTCACATAGATAATTATGAAAAAAAAAAAGCTAATATTATATTAGAAAACTAACACTGCATTAGTACTTCTTATCTACACGTTTACAAGTTTTCATATATTGGTTCAATCATTTAAAGGCACTCACAAGCTACATTAACAAGGACATATACCTTATAGTTTGACAAAAAAATAAAATGTCAATGTAAGAAGAAATCATAAATGAGATAGTTATGAGAATTTTCAATAAATAAAAGCTATATATGCAGAAAGGTGATTTGATTTTCTACATTTCATACTTTTACTAAAACAAAGATTCATTGTGTTGATGTCTCAAAATAGTCTTCAAAGAATATCTAGATCTATGTTTTTTCATTTTATTGTTGCATTTAACGTGCCAAAAAGTGACCACCATTATCTTGCTCTCAGCCCATTAATTCACACCCTTTTCTAACATATGATCTACTTACCCCCTTTTCTAATATATGATCTACTTACCCCCTTTTCCAATATAAAATGTACTCACTAGAGATAGAAAAAAGATGAAAAATAAATAACATTTTATATTAGAAATACAGTTTGCTTATTATGTCAACAGGTTCTATATTTCAAAGTATAATACATTTAAAATGTAGATTTTAAATCCTCTCTAAATCAATGGACATCTTTAACTAATACCAAATAATTTTTTTCATCTCTAGCATGCTTATGATTGATATTCAATTAAATAAATACCAAGCTAATCCATGCATTAGAAGTAAGGTTTCTAGTTAACCTATTAATCTAGTGCACATTAATTGATTACCATCTTGTACAAATGCTTTTCTAATGGATCAAACATAAGTTTTCCACTTACCTTGTAGGAGGTGTTGGCCAATGGCATTGTTGATATTGGAAAGGATAGCCATTTGGATCACTTAACAGTGGGTTTATGAGGTATATGTGGTGAGCTATTCCAAATTGTAAATTACGAAGTGAAAAAAAACCTAGGATTTTGGTGATAACAAAGACCCTAACTCAACTAGTAAGGAAGTGTTACTCATCGAAGACTTTGTTTGTTCCTCATATCTTAATAAGTCAGTCAATCCCAAATGTACATTTATGCTATCTCTCTTTCTTTCACACTTACACTAGCCACATAATAACTATCCCCTAACTTGAAATTGCATTATTTTATAGCTAAAGCCCAAGATTTATTACAACAAAAAATTATAAAGAGAAGTGTTATAGAACAACGAAGCAATACATCCAAATTGGTGAGGATGAAGAAGTCATTTTACTACTGTGTAATGTGTAAAACTAAATGATTAAACATTAAAATCATAACTAAATCATTAAACATAAAAATAACAGCAAAACAACTTTTATTTGAATTACAATTCAAGAAAACAACCATAACCAAACCGAGAGGCTCTTACAATTGAAAAGAAAAACAACCATAACCATACCTAGATGGTTTTGTTGCATGAGATGGTTCTTACTGAGATTCATAACTATGAATATACTTTTGTCTCATTCTAACTTCGTAGATACTCACAACACAAAAACCGCCATTATACATGCCATTATTTAAACGCTCATGATATCCCATAGAACCGTTTGCATAATTTTGTGTTGCTTAAGCATCGCAAGTCATTTCTGTAAACGACAATGTCAACTCATCAAACTTTTCTAGTAATGCTAAGTTAATAATTATTATTGACTCTTTTATCGTTAATAAACCGATATACATACCTCCGAATTAAATACCAGTTTCCCTTCCAACTTCCATGAAATCCGAATATGGAAATTTCATGCTTGTTTTGATCAGAGGAATACATATCCTCCCCTAGGAGAATCATGGACCACCGCAAACTAATAAAACTGTGAATTCGAATAATCAAGTAAGGTAAAACCTATAGATTTGCTTGATCAAGATTCTGCTAAGCACTTCTGCTACAATAATGCAGAGGAAGGAGGAAAGAGGGCACCCTTACCGTAAACCTATAGAGAATTTAAAGAATCAAGTGGGCCTTCCACTGACAAGAGGGGCGATCCATGGACTAAATGAACCTTTTGTTGAACCCAAATATTTTCAAGACCATGTAGAGAAAACTGTGACTCACTTTGTCAAAGGCATTTGCTAAATCCAACTTGATAGCCATACCTCTTTCTTTTCTTTCAAAGTGGGAGTGATTTGCCTTATATGTGATGATATTATATTATATGTTGTTGATGAGATTCTTGTTGAGCTTCATGGTGCTCATTTTTTTCTCCAAGTTGCATCTTCATTCTGGGTATCACCAAATTCGGGTTCATGATGATGCTATCCTAAAATGGATTTCTGCACACATGATGGCCACTATGAGTTTTTGGTCATGCCCTTTGGCCTCACTAATGATCCTTCCACATTCCAGGAATTGATGAATAAAATATTCTGACCCTACTTGTGGAACTTCATTATGGTCTTCTTTGATGATATCATTATCTACAATAAAACATGGGTTGAGCATCTCCAACATCTGGATCTTGTACTGCAACTTATCTGTGATCATCATCTCCGTGCTAAACAGTCTATTTTTTGGGGGGAAGGAGTAAGTATAGTATATCAGGCATATTGTTTCAACATAAGGGGTTCGCGTGGATCCTACCAAAATAAATGCCACGAAAAATTGGTCAAATCCTCAGACACTCAAGAGCCTTCATGTTTTTTTGGGACTGACTGGATATTGCTACAAGTTTGTCAAGGATTATGGGAATATTGTAGCTCCATTAACAAATCTATTGAAAAATGAATATTTTACATGGACACATGCTGCTAAGTGTGAATTTGACAAACTAAAACAAGTTATGTGTACCACACATGTTTTAGCTATGCCCAATTTTTCCAAGCCCTTCACTATTGAGAGTGATGCTTGCAATAATGGACTTGGTGTTGTTCTCCTTCAATATGAACATCCCATTGAGTTCACCAACAAATCCCTTTCATGTAAGAATTTATTCGTCTCTACATATGAGAAGGAAATGATGGATATTGCGGCATGCAGTACAAAAGTGGCGTCCATACCTATTAGTGAATCATTTCTACATTAAGACTAATCACAAAAGTCTGAATATTTCCTGGAACAACGGCTCTCATCCCCAACACAACATAAATAGGTTAGAAAAATCATGGGTTATGAATATGAGATCACTTACAAGAAGGGTAAGGGAAATCTTATGGAAGATTCTCTTTCCCACACTGTTATACAGCTGATTGGCACCTCTCCGTCCGAGTGCTGACATCCCTCAGGTCGGCACACAAAAGGACACTTATGGATTGAGGTTTGCCTAGTTTCATTATACCTTGGTTGATGATGAAATACATTACCTATATGCCCGGCTGGTTACTTTGCTATTTTGAGATTTTGAGTGCATGCGCGACTATCTCTATTGGCATATCGCGCATATGCGCGAGTATTATGTTCAGCAGGTCACGCATACATATATGCGCGGGTTGCTCTTGTACAGAGTCGCGCATGATGCGCGGGTTGCTTTACTACAGACCCGCGCATAGTTTTCTCGAAATTAGTTTTTAAAAACACGAGTTAATGGGAGATTAGTTGTTTCATTTACCTTAATCCCATTAACTGCTATAACCTCCCTAACCTTCGAGAACTGCCTCATTTCCTTCAGATAAATAGAGGCCTTGGGGAGGGTGTTGGATATTCATACTTGGAGAGCAAAGTTATGCTGGTGGATTTTCTACAGAACCTTTGGAGCAGAGAAACTCAGAGTCCTTTGGTGACAGAGGAGTCCCTTGTTCAGACATTGGGTTGTAACCTAAACTCCCTCTATTATTGTTAATAAAGCAGATTACTTCTTCCATATTGTGTTTCATGTGTTGTGTCTTGGTAAATGTTTATATTTCATTATAATATGTGATTTGCCTAACCTGCATCTTTATATATGAATCATACTGTATATTGGAAGAACCTTTGTTAACAGGTTGAAGGAGGAATTATCCTGGAGATTGTAGGAGTGAAGCAAAGAGGAAGGAGCTAGCTTGGATCAACCTTCGTTTATTACAAGTAAGTTCCTGCTACTTCCCTATTTCCTATTTGTGCTTTTATAATCAAATTGTCTGCAAGGTCATAGTATGTTGGTAACCCCCAGACCTAGGTTATTAGGTGAATTATCCATTACAACAGAACTGGCGACTCCGCTGGGGATGCCAAGTCTGCTTTAGGTCTTTTTCTGTTGTCCTGGCCAGTAATTGCTCGAAGTCTTGTTTGTGATCTTTTGTCCTGCTTTCTTACATACTTACAGCATTTGAAAGTCTTGGTTTTTCTCTGTTTTTTGAGAAAATTTTACACCTATGCGCGGGTTGTCTTTCTAGACAGTCGCGCATATCAAGTTTCATGCGCGGGTTGTCCTTATAGACAGTCGCGCATCATACGCGACCTGCACTACTACACAGTCGCGCATACTCCTGAAGACTGTGATTTTTGTGTTGAAGTTTGCTTGTTCTTTGGCATGTTATAAGTCCTGTCTTCTATTGAGGCTTTCTTTAAGAGTGTTGCAA
>LPNX011110041.1:79199-100089 GCA_001517045.1 Pseudotsuga menziesii | reverse complement strand
TAAACCCCTACCCTCCAATATCTCTCTCTCTCTCTCTCTCTCTCTCTCTCTCTCTCTCTCTCTAAACCCCTAACCTCCAATATCTCTCTATATTTCTCTTTAGAAACCCATAAACTTCAATATCTCTCTCTCTCTCTCTCTCTCTCTCTCTCTCTCTCTATAACCCGCTAACCCACAATCTCTATTTATATTTATCTCTCTCTATACCTTTACACTCCAATATTTCTCTCTGTAAACCACCAGCCCACAACCTATCTCTCTATGTAAACCCCTAACCCTCAATCCCTCTCTCTCTCTCTTCGTATCTAAACCCATAAACACTAATGTCTCTCTTTTTCCCTCTCTAAATCCATAACCTTTAATCTCTCTAAACCCTTAACCCCCAATCTCTCTGTATAAATCCCTAACATTCAATCTCTCTCTCTCTCTCTCTCTCTCTCTCTCTCTCTCTATATATATATATATATATATATATATATAAATCATGGAACCCCAATCTTTATCTCTCTTTTTCTACCTCTCTCTCTGTCTCTCTTTGTCTCTAAACCACTAGTCATCCATCTCTCTCTTTCCCTCTAAACCCAGAATCCCCAATCTGTCTCTTTCTCTCTAAACCCCTAACCCCCAATATCTCTATCCCTTTCTCAGCCTCTAAACACCTAACCCCATATATTTAAATTTCCCTCTCACCCTCTAAACATGTAACAACTAATCTCTCTCTCTCTCTATGTATCTATCTATCTATGTATGTATCTATTTAAACCCCTAAACCCTAATATGTCTCTCTCTAAACCACTAACCTTTAATATCTCTCCCTCTCTCTATCTCTCTAAAACCATAACCTAAAATCTCTCTCTCTCTCTCTCCATATATATATATATATATATATATATATATATATATATATAACCCTTAACCTTTATGTCTCTCTCGATCTATCTATCTATCTAGACCCATAGCCCCCAAAACCTCTCTCTCTCTCTCTAAATACCTAAATTCAACATATATCTCTCTTTCTAAGCCTCTAATACTAATACCTCTTTCTTTCTCTCTCTCCAAACTCGTAACCACCATTGCTCACCCACTCTCTATCTGATCCTATAACCCTCAATATCTCTCTCTCTAAACCCTTCACCCCTAATCTATCTCTATTTAAATCTCTAACTGCTAATCTCTCTCTTCCTCTCTCTCTCTCTCTCTCTCTCTCTCTCTCTCTCTCTCTCTAAATACCTAAATTCAACATATCTCTCTCTTTCTAAGCCTCTAATACTAATACCTCTTTCGTTCTCTCTCTCCAAACCCGTAACCACCATTGCTCACCCACTCTCTATCTAATCCTGTAACCCTCAATATCTCTCTCTCTAAACCCTTCACCCCTAATCTATCTCTATTTAAATCTCTAACTGCTAATCTCTCTCTGCCTCTCTCTCTCTCTCTCTCTCTCTCTCTCTCTCTAAAATCCTAAACCCCTAACTCACAATATCTTTCTCTCTTTGCCCCTTCTCTCTAAACCCATAAAACCCAATCTCTTTCTCTTTCTATCTCCCTAAACCCATAACACATGTATCTGTCTCTCCCTCTCTCTCTCTCTCAAAACCCCTAACCCTCTCTATTTTTTTTATCTATCTAAATCCATAAAACCCAATCTCTATCTCTCTATCTATTTAAACCATTAACCCCCAAACTCCTAACCCCTAATCTCTCTCTCTCTCTCTCTCTCTCTCTCTCTCCAAACCCCTAATCTCTCCCTATAAACCCATAACCCTTTATTTTGCTAGCTTTACTTACTCATAGAGTGTTTTCTTTGGAATTGTAAGACATAAGTTGATAGTAGATAATGAACACTTTATCAATTAAAAAAAGGCTTCAGAAATGCAATTTTCATGAGTGATTGGGCCTTTTATCATAAAAAATAAAGTTGCACTCCCTGTAGTTGAAAATCTGCTACAGGAGATGGATTTTAAGAAAGATTTTGTTGTTAACTATTATCCACAACACGTTATCTCACAAAGAATACAAATGAATAAGAATGACCCTTTTGAGCACGAGGTAGTAGAAAGATTGGATGAAAGCGTTAACTAGATGGATTATACATCACCAATGAAGAATCTAGGAGTTTCACGGGAAAATTCATTGGGTGTGATAAAATTAACAGAACTAGTCACTCCCTTTACAAGAAATTCAGAGGTCACAGATAAAAGAAACTTTTCAGATGCCATGAAAACAGAGGGAGGAGAAATATCAGAAATAGATAAAAGGTAGAAGATTGATGGTGAGGGAGAATTGGTAAAAGTAGTTAAAACTGAAAGTAAGAAAAAGAAGGTAAAGATCAAAGGACCAACTTTTGAAGTGCAACAGCATGAATTTTTAGAGGTTCTTGATACACCAACTAATAATTTTAAATCCAGACCTACTTAATATGATAAGTACAAGGATGATAGGAAGGTATGTTTAAATGAATATTCAAAATTATATGCATCTGTCAAGAATATATCTAGTAAAGAGGTCTCATTGGTAACTGTCAAAGATCATGCTAAAAGTACTTTGAATTTAGCAGTTTCCACTAAGAACATGATAGCAAAAATGAGGATGAATCTAAAAGATATCCCAGTTCCTGACATGATAGACTTGCACAAGCAGTGTGGGGAGGTGATTTACAATGATTTTTTGAAAGCCACCTTGAAGGTATCCAAATTGAAATCCACACAGGCTAAAATAGAAAATCAACTAATGAAAGAAAAGGTGGAGAATAAGGTACACCAAAAATAGATCAAGAAATTTCAAGGAGATTTTCTAGCTATAGAAAATGAAGCAAATAAGGGAGAGGTCACACAAAAGATCCTAGCAGAGAAGGAGAATACATTTGAGTTGCTAAAAAGGAATTTCAAAATCCCTACCACATAGTTAATTCAGGCTTCTGAGTTGACAGAATTGAAGAAAGAGTAGGAGCCGCTTGCTAAAGAGATGAATGACAACAAAACAAGGATATTGAAGCTTGATGAGGAAACGAAGAAAAGGGAAAAAGAGAAAGGTATTTTGATAGAAAAAATTGATGTTTTAAATTAAGGAAAATTGGATTTAGGAAAAGAAAAAGATGATAAGAGTAAAGAAGATGAAGTACAAATAATCCATCATGTTGCAGAGACAAGTACGCAATCCATTTTGTAGGATATGTTCCAAGTGTGTTTGAGGGACTTACAGATTGTTGGTCTTTAAAGTCAAAACAAAAATTTAGCTGATGCAGTTTTGAAGAAAGAGTAAGAAAGGAAAGCACTAGAAAACAAATATAAAGAATCGTTGTATAAAAACGAGAAGTTATGAAAATTGTTTGGGAAATTCCCAATGCAAGGATCAAGACACCTCATTTGGGACATGATCATTGCTGAAGCTATTAAATTCAGAACTTATTTAAATTATATTTTGGACAAAGAGATGGTAATAAGGTGTCAAATAGAGTTGTGGTTGATAAATTAGTAGTGGATTTTGAGATAATAAATACTTTTAGAACAATTTGTTCCCACTTGCCTCCCATTTCATATATGGATTATGTGGAATTGAGAGTATTTGCGAAATAAATGGCCAATATAGAGCTGCCATCTGTGGACCAATGGAATATGCTAGAGAAGTTTGGCAGAACAAAGTACAAGTTGCATCAATAAAGATGTTCGAGAAATTTTGAAGACTAGTTTATGTTCTGAAAATGGAATAGAGTTTTGAGTAGTTAGTTTGTTAGGAGTTAAATGACAATTGTAATAAGGAAGTTATTTTTTCCTATTTTTAGCATAGAAACAATTATCAACTCAAGGTGCACTTGATGTATTTAAGCAAATTCTTACAATGTATTGAGGGTTAGAACCCATCAGCAAGAACTGAATTTTGTAAGAGAGCTTCCAGATTAATAAAGGTGTTAGAGCCAAGCCGGTTTTCTGCAAATATTCTTGTCTTATTTATTTTATAGTCTATACTTTATTTTATTCATGTGAATGTGTTTCATATTTACTTTTGAATTCTATTATCTTTTCATGCTTAAATTAGTATATATTGGGTTAGAATTTGTACTCTTATGCCCTAATCCTTTACTTTCAAGCATTCAAATTTTTTTTTTATGTTTAATCATAATTGTTAACCCTATTGTGATGCTAGGACAACGGGTTTTTATAGGTATTACTTAGCTCATGGCTAACACAAAACCTCTTTAAACTTTTGCAGGTGGTAGTGTGGAAAGCTTACCTCATCTTGACTATATCAAACAAGCATAAGTAAGGACCTTAACGGGGGCCCAAGCTATGCTAAGAGAGATCTACCAATACACTATTTCAAGAATCTAAGAAATGCTACTTCAATCTAAAAATTAGAGCAAGTAATTTATAAGTTTGCATGGTGGTATAGAAAGGGTAAATTTGATGATGGTTGAACTATAGTGTTTTGGGAAAAAATCTAAAAACAAGTGGCATTTAATAAAATCCATGTGAAGTCTTATGACCTTCCAGCTGGAAAGAAATTAAGATGCCTCAAAAAAACCTAATTTTTTAACTTGCCTTTGCATCGTGTTATTTTCCTCTGTGCCATGTTGTTTGGTCTCTACACCATGATATTTACCTCTGTGATGTGTTGCTAGGTCTGTGCACCATGATAATTTCCTTTGCATTGTGTTTCTTATTCTCTGCACCATGTTACTTGGTCTCTGCACCTTGTAAACAATGGTGGAGGAGTCGAAGCTCTCGTCCCTCGACACTATCCAACTTTCTGTCTACACCAGCACTGTGTTTTGGGCTGTCTCGGTGGCCCAATGGTGTTAGCATCTGTAAACCATTTGCATTGGCCCTTCTTGTCATCATCGTTACTACAAAGGTAAATTCTACTAATGGTTGTGTTAATGGTTTTTGTTTGTGTAAAAATACTTTGGAACCCATATTTAACCTCTGTGTTGTTTCGTTTTGCAAGAGGTTTTGTCTTAGTTTGCTTTGCTAAATTTGAACCGGTCTTTGTGGAAGTGGAAGCATGTTTCTGGTAAGACCTGTTACCTTCATTCCTTTCCCCTATGGTTTTGTGGCTGGTTCATCGCTCTCCTGGGTATGAATTCTTTGGTTTGTATTCATTTCTTCAGATTGTAGTCATAAACCCTATTATGGTTTCTTCCTTAAGGCATTTACAGTTGTTTTTTTTCCTAAATGAGGTCTCCCTCAGACCGTGGAGTCCGAAGGGATCTGTAATGTAATGCAATGTTTAGTTTTAATGCGGATTTGAGCTCCTACAAAGTTTTGTAAACAAATTTTTAAGGTTTAAATAGAGTCATTTTCGTCGGGGTATATGATCCTGCAACTTATCTCATTTTTGCTCTCAAATAATAGTTTTTCTCTGGTTACATCGTGTTGTATTTTGCTAAGGATTTTATTACTATATTTCCCTAATTTATAATTTTAAGGTCATGAGGCCACAGTATTTCCAAAATCATTCAGTACGGTGTTGATTTTGTTAAGAGAATTACAGGATAATTAGTTTAAGCCATAAGGTTGTTGTAACTATAAAAATTTGATAGTGTTGTGTTTTCATTTTCTTCTATAGTATCTATAGTTTAATAAGGAGAATCGTTACTCCACTATTGTGCAACATCAATGGGATTTTTCACTTATCTGAATTTAACTATAGCAGTATTTACTTAGATAGAATACATCTTTGGTTTATGATTCTTATACAACGCTTAACGTTTGTATTTATTCCATAACTTTTTATGCCTTTTTATTAATATATTTTACATTCGGAATGTATAAACTACTTAGGGCCTACAACATAGGGGTTGTGGCCAGTCAAAGGAACTTGGCTTGATTTTCTTCAAAAAGTCAGTTAAGTTGATTTGGTTATGCAAATTCCTATGTAATAGTGGTTGTTAGTAGGTTTGACAATGTTTTTAGTTTTACCTAAGACTTGTTTTAGGAACAAAGGCTTTTCGGCTATGGAAATTTATAATATATATGTTTACAAGGTTTGACCCCTCGACTTGTCCATTTCTTAACTTGTTTTTTATCAATTTATATAATACTATTCCTAATACTGTAATAATTATTATGGAAATAAATATATATTGATTACTATTGAACAATAGTTTTTCCTACCTTTGTCAGTTGTGTAAGTAGTATAGATTTAAATATTGTAATTCTTCAGAAGAAAATAGCCGATACAATTTTGATTCTGAATACCTTTTTCGTTAATTATACCTCTATATTACCTAAGTAAATTTTCCAGCTGTGATATTAGTTGAAATAAAATAAATCATTTTGGCTTAAATATGAGATAAGATTTATCTCTTAAAGGGTTTCAAACTCTGCTAAAAAACTTGGTAGTTTAGTTGGTTTAAAGATTGTCCTAAAGTAACCCTAAACAAACCTTTAACCAATGGTTACTTAACAGTAAAAGGTAAAGTCTAGGAATGTATATAGAATGATACTAAAAGGAAAGTCAACATCCTTTATGATATAATAAGAAAACTAATTATGATATTATAAGTATATTTATACAGTATTTTCTTTTAAAGAACAATTACAATATTTTACAGTTGCCATTAAAATCTGTAAGAACTATGGCATACTTCATCTAACAATATACATAAATATGATCTATCTAACTTAATCTAATTCAAAAATAGTTACTAGTTTAAAGAGTCCCTCAACATTGATAAAAATTTTAGATACAGATCAAAAATAAATTCACAGATAACATACAAAACATGTTAGAACCTGGATAACTGTAGAAGGGAGGAAAACACCGAAAGAATACCATTCCTCCCAACCCTCTCCTGAAAGAAGCCAATATCACTTGCTTTAGTAACCTCGAGGTTGTTCACTAGACCATTAGGACATTCAGATGTTGTGTAACATCCCACATAGTAATTCTCTGCAGCTTAGCAAATTGGCTTGCAGACTTAACTCTCGACAATTTCACTTTAGCTATCCCCTCATCAAATTCCTCTTATGTGCATAACTTTTCAGTTTTCAGCAAATTCACAAGGCTCTAATCACTTGGAATAGAATGTAATGAGCCTCCTACTCCATTCTATGGTATATATATGATTTCCCAGGTCTTTGGGTCATTTTTGAAATTAAATGAGCCATCTATTCAGTTCCTCTTCTTAGTGAACATGACCACAATTTTAAGGATTTTTCCTCCTGCAACAACTAGAAAGTGAATGCTATTTCTGCCACTTCTCATTTGGCCATTTACAACAGATCATTCCTCCTAGTGGGTCAATAAACACTCTTCAACACTCTTCTTTGGATATGTGTCTCTTATTTTAATTATTTAAATAAATAAAATATTCAATTACAGTCATCATTGACCATCTTTGGTCACAAATGTTTACAATAACTTTTAACATAATGTTTTTCTCAAAAAAATAAAAAATGTTTATTTTTCAGATCTAGGTGGGCTACAACTTTGTTATGGTGACCAATCATCCTTCTCATTCTATCCATAGTGGACTGAACCAAAAAGGGATGGGCCCAAGATCTTCTTCGTCTTCCAGCTGAAATAAAATAGGCTTATGATTTGAGGTATGTTTATGTAGTACGTTTGAGGAGATGATTTTAAACCATGAATACATTATCTAAAAATACTTGAAATGAAGAATTCTAATACAATATATATGGTATATAAGAAAATGACAAATAATTATTTTCCTTTGTAAAATGATAGAAAAAAAAATAGTTAGGGTATAACTCTCATTCTCAATCCATAATCAATTATTCTTTGATTACAATAATGTGTCATCTCTCTCAAAAGGGAGGGTGGAATGAAAAGGGAAGATGAAATGCATAGTGGAATATTAGATATACAAATCTATGTGTTATGCTTTGATTACAATAATGTGTCATCTCTCTCAAAAGGGAATGCCGGTGGAATCGAAATGGAAGGTGAAATTCATAGTGGAATATTAGATATACAAATCTACGTCATAGATGTCATAGAGAATATCACAAGATTACTTTCTTACCCAAATCAATCATAAATATTTGTAAAAAGAATATTGATTTTAACAAATAAAAGTTGTTATTATACAAATAATGGTAATAAAATATTATGATAATTATAAATCATTTATAAGGGGTGGCAGGTGTAGGGGGGATCCTTCTGGTTCCCAGAGGACAAATTGAACAAACCTTTGCTTGGGGTCTTGGCCATAGGACGAACAATGAGGATGAGTGGTTGGGTCTCTTACTGGAAATGGAAATCCTAGCTAACACTTATCTCTCCAGGATAGCAATATTTGGAGACTCTAGACATGTCATATATAAAATTCTCAATGGATACACCATCGGCTCTGTAAAGTGTCGACGACTGTATGATAAAATCACCCCTCTCCTATCAAAACATTATGAATTCTACCACATTCTTTGTGCAAATAATGTTGTAGCTGATGCCTTGGCCAATGAAGGGGCCTCCCTCCCTCAGAGTGACTATTGCCTCAATGGTTTAGACATAAAATCCAAACCCATTCCCTAATGAACTTATGGGATCAAAGATTTGATCTTCATTGTATTAAATCCATTCCCATTTTTTTCTTGAAGGATCAAAGGATTTAATGCATCATCCATTTTATCTACTCCTCACTGACACGTGGTCTCCACTCCTCATCGGCCTTACCTCGATCCCAGCTTCTTTTATGAGCCATCTCCCTCAGTGTAAATGCATCCTTAGCTCACACACTCTAGGTCTCTTCAACCTCTTCATTATGTCTTCCTCCGAAAGTTTCCCTTACCCCCAAGCTCCCTTTGGTAATGGTGTGCTCTCCTCTCGCTCTATGTTTTCTTCGAAGAGGACTCTACTGGCTATCATTTCTAGTGTAGATGAAGGCATAGTTCAAGGGATCCCGTGGGATTATTTTCCTCTTAGTAGGGTTTTAATCAAGGAAAGGTTGGCTCTTGCCGCTTTCTTAACCTGCAACTGCTCTCCACAAGCCGACAGTCCTCTGTGGTGTTTGAAATTTGGTGTTGGACTTAGTATTTCCATTGAAGGTTAGTCTTTCACATAAGGAAACAATTTGATTTTTGGGTGGAAGGAAGGAGCGATTGACAGTCTCTCCTGTCGAAGCAAGAAACAAAGTGACTCTCTCCTGTAGGAATTTAGCACTCTTAATTCTGTCCACGGTGTTTTTTCTTATGGAGAGCAGGCTCAAGAGCCCGAAGGTGCAGTAAGGGAACTCCACAGTAATTTCTCCAAATTAGCACTTGCCATTCCTAATTTGAGACAAGGCAGAATGGACAACGCAAATGAAAATGTCGGTCTTGCAGACTTGAAGAAAAATCCCAGGCATTTGCATGAAATGATGGCTATTGGCATTATGGACAACAAGGTAAATTTCCCAAGAAATCAAGAATATGGGAAAGGTGGTTAGTTACACCTCTTATCAGATAAGCAACCACGAATCAAGGATTGACAATACATAGATGAATCTCAAAGAAATAATGGGTAAGGTGGACAGAATTCAGGAGGACCTCCAGCGTTTGGTAAACATGAATCAAGGTAGTCAAGCAAACGGAAATCATATAGCAGCAGCTCATCCTATTGAGGAGGAATCGGTTGTTCAGCCACTCAAGCACCCAAGCAACTTTTAATAGTTTTAATAGCTCATTTTTTTTGTCTATTTCTTAATCAGCAGTTTATTAGGGTATATACTACCCCAGTCCTTAGAAACTATGTAAAAACTCTGTGTGGATTTTTATGGTCATCCTTTTGGCCCAGTTTTGTTTTCTCCTTTTTTGAATAGCAAGAACTCTCAGAGAACGCTTTTATGTAATGTGTGGCTATCAAACCTTTTATAGTTTCTCTTAAAAAAAAATTATAAATCATTTATAAAAACACTAATATATATATATATATATATATATATATGAAGAGTATAAACCATATATATATATACATATTATATTGTATTGTATTATAAATAAATGAAGAATGTGATTTATTTTTTCTTTAATGAATAGAAATATTTTTTAAATTAAATAAAAAAATTAAATTGTTTTTTTTTTTAAATTAAATAACAACAACAACACTTAAATATATATTTTTTCAAATAATTTTTAAAATTAAAATATAAAAATAATTTTATATTTAGTAAGAAATAATATCAAAAAAATATAATATTTTGGTCACTTGTTATTTGTCACAAGTTCAATTTAAGAAAAATGTTAAAGTAGAAAATAAAGACTTGACTTGAATTTTTAGTAGCATTTTAGTATGACTCTAAAGTTTGCATAATTGTAAAAGTTCATATAACTCAAAAACTTAAATATTTATTTAATTTAAATGTAGATCTAGAACATTGCTTTTACAACATTGCCTAGTTATAAAAGGTCAGAAAGCTGTCAAAAAGTTTGTTTTAATCATTTACATATATATTTTGTAATTATTTGTTTTAATTTACATATATATTTGGTCATTATTTGTTTTTTATTTATAATAGAAAAAAACATGTTAACATGTATTATTTGGTTTTTATAGTCAAAAGAAAGTGGCCTTCACAACTAGGTTCTTGGACTTGAAAACAATCTCCACAACCCGGGCCTTGGAATTGAAAACTCCAATTTCTCATAGCTATATTAATCTTAAAATACATATTTAAGAACTTTTGAAACAAAAAAATAAAATTCTAAATAAAATCAAATAATTCATACCATTACCACACAATAAAAAAAAATACAACTCAAAAATTATATTTAAATATTTTTTTAATAAAAACTTTAAAAGATTGAAATAAATTCATATCTTAAATGATTGATTTCACTTTTTATTTCATAACATTTTAAAGTTTAGTGATTACTCATCATCATCACTATCATTATTATAAATTCAAAAAAATTCAATCCAAAAATTATAGTTAATATTATTCCAATCTTAAAAAAATACAACATAAATATAATATTTAAACTCTCTTTTTATTTGTGGAAATAAATTAGGCAACATCTCTGATTGCCATTAAAAACGTCCTTATTTGTTGAAATAAATTAAGTAACATCTCTACCTTCCATTAAAAGCCCCTTGATGGAAATGCATAAAACACCCCCGAATATTAAATTAAAGCACGGTGTGGAAAAATATGGAATGGTTTAAATAAAGAACCATAAAAATTATGAAATGGTTTCAATAAAATAGAACTGCAAAGCCAAAATTGAAATGAATTCACATATTTACTTTTTAATTGGCAACAATTTACACATTTAATTTTCAATTGAAAACATTTTATTTTTAATAACACTTAATTAAAAAATAATATTAAAATTTTATATAAAGCCATAAAGCTCTATAAAAATTACGCTTACCTAATAAAAGAATATTGAAAATTTGTACAAAGCCATGAGATCTGGAAAGTTGATATTACTGACTTCAATTGAACAGATATATACCGCTATAAAGTGCTTTAATTCTAATATAATAAAAACATAAAATCTATAAAGCAGTATAAAAAAACATAAAATCTATAAAGCTTTATAAAATAAAGCTATAAAGCCATATAAAGCCATAAAATAAAGCTGTAAAGCTCCAAAGGCTACAATGACGTTAAACCTATTGAACAACTAGCTAAAGAGTAACGCGCTGTGTGATTATATAAAGAGTAGAGCAGCTGTAGAGTTCTTACTGTGATCAGCTTTCTTGATTGATTGATTAATCAGACCGACACTTGCGTCCCTTGGATCAGTTTGATCTTCATACAATGGCAGCCTTTAGCAGTCGTAATCACAGAGGGTTTTGTTTGTTTGTTGTATTTGTATTATGCTTTACTTTTCTCTCGTTGCAAGTTGATGCCGTGAAAGCAGGAGGATCTTCCCTTCATCTGTCAGCTTGAAGGAGGTTGAGCCAGACGTGCTCCAATGAAGACATTTCAGTAAATCAGAACAATGTTGGATCGTCCAATAGCATCAGTTTATTTGAGGTGGAAATTGTGAACGAATGCAGTTCTGGCTGGGCAATAGAAAACATCCATGTCAGCTGTGGCGATTTCACATCAGGAGTAGAAGTAAACCCTGAATTGTTCAGAAAATTAAACATCGGCGATTGCTTGGTGAATGATGGCCAGAAGTTGGACACAGGAGATATTGTGTCCTTCACGTATTCTAACACCTTCAGCTTTCCACTCGCAGTCACTTCCGTCACCTGCGTTGATTAATTAATTACATGTCTTTCTTTCTCTATTATATATTGATAAACAATAATAATGTTATACGACCTTTCGATTTACGATGATAATATTGTTCAAGTTTTTTCATTCCATCGAGTTCCTTTGTCATTGTTATTTCAACAAACAACTGAATTTTGTAAGTTTTTTCATTCCATCCAGTTCCTTTGTCACTGTTATTTCAACAAACAATTGCATTTTGCAGCAAATTGGTAGTATATTTTGTATTTAATATTCATTTTCAGTTTTCTAAATAACTGTTCTTTCAAAAAACAATGGAGATAGGAAATTTAATAATGATTCCAGTTCTCTAACCACCCTTTAAACCAAGCTTATTTAAATTTTAATCAAGACGTATTTAAGCATAGGAAAATAAGATTACCATAAAACGAATCCCTTTTATACACTTGTTACACTTAGGTTAATTTTGTTCATATGGTCTCCCCATAGGTGACACACGGCACCACGACCCACAAGGTATTGCTGATGGGGCACCACAACCCACAAGGTCTTGTTAATCGGGAACGCCACTACACCCAGCCATCACCATCTTGACGTCATGCTAATTTATTATTGGTACAGGCCATGTCCTTCTACACCGCCGACACTCCTTAACTCCCTCAACGGGTGTGTCGTCCTTGCAGAAAGATCCTAGTAGGACGACGTCAACATGATGATGGCCTTCCTTAATGGGTATGTGGTTTTGCGCTGATGCATTAAGTTCACCCGCAGCCAAACATTCCTCGTGTTCATCTTTCTTCCTCTTTGTCATTCTTCCGCAGGTGATTCTCAGGCGCTGTCCTCTGCACCCATCTTGCTCCTTGTTATAGCTGATTTCACCACTCTAGATGAATCACACTTTGTATGGCATTCCCCTATCCCGCTGCAGACTCCGTAGACCCCTTGGACCATTTTTTGTCCTTTGATGTTTCCTTGACCATCTCTAAAAATATGTGAAAATTGATACACGGGACTTTTAAACCTATAATCGCGTATATACGCGGATTTGACCACTAAAACCACGTACATCAGGATGTGTACAAAATCCAAATCCTTTTGGAGTTTTCCTTCATATGGATCCGACTCACGTGACTCCTGGCATTCCCTATGCCTTGAGATCGCTTGGATTCGACCTTTCATTACCCCTTTGAAAAGTTATATAATGAACGAGTCTATGGTACATTGAAGGCATATGAGAGAATTGAGAGCAAAGAAACTATAGTCCATTGTTGCCGGAACTTATGCTTGAGTCTGGATCCCTTTGTCCCTTGGAGCACTTTTGTGTTCTTCCCAAGAATTCCTTTTGCTTGTGAGCTTGCTATCGAGAGATGGAGGATTAAGGTGGTGGAGGCCCAAGTGGAGGATTCAGTTTCTCCGATTCGCAAACGTACTGAGAGAGGTTGTATCTTTTGTAATCTCTTATTTTATATTAATAGAAATATCTTTTCCTGTCCAATAATGTATGTTTGAATGAATATTTTATCCATGGGATTATGTCAAATGTTTATACATTTTTGATTATATATGCTAGAATAGATCTAACACCATGATATATAGTATGCTTGTATTATTTACTTGTTGTTGAGGAAGTAATTTATCAATTCAAGCCAAAGTTGGAAAGCTCAACGGGGATCTACTTCAACCGTCCGAAATAAGGTACGAGGTCTTATCCTTTAGTGTTAGACATTTAATTTATATTTCATCTTGGAAAGTATTGATTTCTGCAGTCAAGCTGTTTGTTGTGGTACCCTAAGCCATAGGAATTTCTCTCAGTAACAGAATTCATGACTCCACTGGGAAGTTCCTAGTCATTTTTCCTTTGGGGGTTTTTATCGGCACAATGGGCTAGATATTCTTGACTTGCTCTTTGTTTCTCCTTGTTTCTGTGTTGCATTTTATGGTATGTTCATCTATTGACACTCCCCTTTATTGTTTTGACCCTTGGCCTACTTTTTACCCCTGCCTTCTCTGTATACGCAGGTTTTTGGCCAAAAGTCACGTATATACGCAGTTGTTCTTTAAATAGTCACGTACATCCTCCCTTTTGGTGATTTTGATGTTGTGGGAAGTTTCTAGGTGGGTTGTGAGTGTGGTTGGGTTTTCCTTGGGTCTGATGTTATCTGTTGGATCCTTCTTTTGTGACCAGAGACCGCTTTTTCATTGATTTTTCTTTGAAAGTAGTTTTAGTCATTTATCCTTTTTGTTTTTCCATTAGTGCATTAATCTTTTTTGTCTCGGTGTCTTGCTGGGCTTGTCTTTTATACTTCCTGCAGAGACTGAGAGTTTTAGATGACTTTTATTGCATTTTTCATTTTTTTATATTGAAAAATACAAAGTAGTTGCACTCTTAGTTGCATCTTAGATATGGATTTGAGGAGGTACTTGCACTGGATTGCTTGGATGAGAGTTGTGTTTAGACTTTCATATAGGAAGGATTGCATTGGCATTCGAAAACGAATAAATATTTATGCATCTCATGTAGTGGCATACCCTATTTTTCATTTGACAAAGATTGCACTTAGCATTGTTTGTTATGGTGTGCACTTTTATTTCATTGCTAAGTCTTCATATCACTAGTTGCATGGCCCTTTCCCTTTGAGTAATAAATCCAATTAAAATCAACGCTTAATTTAAAATGAATTACACTATTTTATTTTATAGGGTGCACCAACAAGATTAGGTTTTAGGGTCTTGGAATAGTTCATTGTGAGTAAATTCTCCAAGACTACTAAACAACAACATGTATGTGTCTGCCCAGGTGAGAGTGTAAAATTCCTTGGTATAATTAGTGCTTCTCAGGATCCTCCTCTCAAAAGGGAGTTAAGCACGAGGCAGTGTGAGCAGTTATTGATTGGGATGACCCCTAGTCATAACTGAGTAGCACCGGAGATATTTCCAGGATTGTATTCGTATCTGGGGCTGTTTCGAGAGTTTCAGGCTTTGCTACCCTGCCCATACGGTCAATCCTGCCTGCGACTGTCCGCCTAAGCATTGATTATATTGAAGTGACCTTAGTGGCCCTACCTAAGATATCAAGGGGGTACTCTGCAGGGGTTATTCTATGGGTGTCCCAGCCAGGTAGAGGTCGGATAGCATAGTTTCTTTATGTGTTGAAGCTGAGGGCCACTATAATTGGTTACGTACCTCCGCTTGTAGTGTATGGGATTTTTGAGCCTCTCTCAGGCGAGACATACCTACTGCATTCGGGAGCACACATATCCTCCCCTTGGTTTACTTGTATTTTGGCTGTAGATTTTCTTAGGAGTGTGTTCTTTGTGCGCTAGTTGGCCTTTGGGATCGTGGTTACTTGAGTATATTTATGCTCTCTTGAGTTCAGGTCCTTTTATTTTTGGCATGCCTGGTATCCTATCACCCGTCTTGGTCCTAGTACGGACCTTGGTGTTAGACTTGGGGGCATCACAACCCCTTACCCTGCTCATAGATTTGGAAGTGGTCACATCCCGCCCTCTACTCCATTTGTGAAGGATTTTTATTCCCTTTTCTCGGTGTTTTACACCAGTGGTCACCCTCATGGGGGTGGTAGTGGATACATGAAAGTTGGTTCTACACTTTACTTTCCTTTTTTATGTCCTATCATTCATCGCATTGTTTCCTTTAGGTGCATTTGTCATGATCATTCCTCCCTATATCCTATAGTTTGGATTCTTTATTGACTATTTTGGGTTGTTTTGGACTAATATGGTTGTCATGTAGGGTCCATTTTTTGTACAGTCTCTCTGAGGTTTCTACCCTTTCGTTCCTATCACAGGTATTATGTCTAAACTAGCATATAGGTTAAGATGTCACATCCGCTTGCACTTATGCATTTCCTTATGACCAATCCATCTTAACTTAGGTACGAACCCATTCCATGGTATCATGGAGCCTTCATGCTGTTGTTAGAAGTGGTACTATGTGAATGTTAGAGCTTTCCTATACATGGGTGTCCTAGTTAGCTCTCTTTTGTATTTGGTACCCATGCTATGAGTCCTCTCTTAGGTCCAGGAGTCCATTGTATAGTATTTCCATGACATTTCGCAAGAGCCTCATACTCCTCTTGATCTTTTGTTTGCCTATTTCCCTCAGGACTCCCTTATGTCAAGTTGTGAATGCATTATCATGAGCTTTTCCTGCCTTATTGAGCTTTATGTCGACTTCCCTGAAATTACGTTTCGGCCATATAGCCCAAGCTTATCTCATATCTAGCCATGCAGAGCCATTTTTTATATCCTTTGCAGCTTGATTCCCTTTATACCGAGAGGGGATTTCCCCCCGAGTGTCGATATCCTACACATGTATCCTTGCATTGAGCATAGGTATGTTCCACTACTTGGAACTAATTTGTTTTCCCTTATGGCTCTCGTCTCCTCCTAGTCTGTAACTATAAAGCAATTTTATTCTTTTTCAAGCTTTTTAAATATTTGAAAAAGTCCAAAAAAATCAAAAAACCAAAAATCCAAACAAGGAAAGATGTTATCTTTGGCAGCTGTCGAGTTGTGTCACCTTTGAATAGAGAACTGTATATCACATCCATTGGTTGGGTTTATATTTTAACTTTAGGAGCTATACCCGTTTATCTGAGTTTATCTCCACCGACTGGTTAAGCTTCCAGTCCCCATGGAGCCTCTGTCGATGCCTCCTGTGTCGCAGAGATGTCCCAGTTTGTATATCAAGTCTATGCTACCTTCATTCGGTCACCATACGTCATTATGCTCTTGTTCGAAGGCAGTTGAAGCCTGAGTCGGCCATTCCTCATTTATCTTGACTTTGCATGTTGGCCATTCCCAATACATTTATTGGTTTGTGCACCTTATGATCGAGTCCTTCCACATTATACAGCTTTGATGAGTGCCTCATGTTGTATGATGGGGGATTCCTTAATTCCCTCCTTCCAGCGGATTTCATCCCATCGGCTTCAAATAATTTATTATGGGATTGAACACATATTTCATTAAATTTGGAAAGATTTTATTACAAGAACAATGCCATAATTGAGTTTTTTTGGTTATTTTGGAATTCTAGATCCACTGTTTAATTCCAAATTTAATGAAATATGTGTTATTGGAATCTAGAGTCATTTTGAGTGCCTTGAGACTTGCAGTCATCAGTGGCAGGTTCTCTCACCATCGACAGTCTTTGGGAATACATCAATGTCCCTTGATCGATGGATCCTCTCAAGTGTTTGACCTCAACACATTTATTAACACTTGTTAGTTTGCACTCTAGTACCTTGATTCCCATTTTCATTATCGGTGTGTGATCTTGCATCTGTTAACGTTATACATTAATGATTGGTAATCAGACGATGGACTACTATGTTCAACCTCGACACCTCTATTCACATAGTAGGACATGAACTCATAGCAGTTGGTGTAGAAGACTTTCTAGATTGGTGGCATCTCTTATATGCTACCTCCTTAATCATGCCAGTGTTCATGAGATTTCAGATCTTGTGACTTGATTCTAGTATAAGTCAGACATTTCCAGGCACTATGGAGATCTTGATCTGTTATATATCTTCAGCCATTATGGAGATCATGGTCCTTTGTATATCTTCATCATGTAGACTCTGATCTATGTATATTGTACGTGGTGATGACCACTTATGTGATATCATGTATCATGCCTATTCAGGGCCATTGTACTCTTATGTATCTGGGACTGCTATATGTATTTGCAGTTATGTGCAGAGTTGTATTATTGTACTACGTTGATTGGGTGGCTGGTCTCCCATTTGGGATTCTTCATCACTCCACTTCTTGGATGGAATTATAATGTATTTCGGCCATCGTATTACCCCTCTGACCTCACACATTAGGGGACTTCTGTTATAGCTGATTTCACCACTCCAAGTGAATCACACTTTGTATGGCCTTCCCCTGTCCCGCTGCAAACTCCTTAGACCCCTTGGACCATTTTTTGTCCTTTGATGTTTCCTTGACCAGCCCTAAAAACATGTGAAAAATGATACACGTGAATTTTAAACCTATAATCACGTATATACGCAGGTTTGACCACTAAAACCGTGTACATCGGGATGTGTACAAAATCCAAATCCTTTTGGAGTTTTCCTTGACATGGATCCGACTCATGTGACTCCTGGCCTTCCCTATGCCTTGAGATCGCTTAGATTCGACCTTTCATTACCCCTTTGAAAAGCTATATAAGGAACTCTATGGTACATTGAAGGCATATGAGAGAATTGAGAGAAAAGAAACTATAGTCCATTGTTGCCGGAACTTATGCTTGAGTCTACATCCCTTTGTCCCTTGGAGCACTTTTGTGTTCTTTCCAAGCTTGCTTTTTGCTTGTGAGCTTGCTATGAAGAGATGAAGGATTGAGGTGGTGGAGGCCCAAGTGGGGGATTCAGTTTCTCTGATTCGCAGATGTGCCGACAGAGGTTGTATCTATTGTAATCTATGATTTTATATTAATAGAAATATATTTTCCTGTCCAATAATGTATGTTTGAATGAATATTTTATCCATGGGATTATGTCAAATGCTTATACATTGTTGATTATATATGCTAGAATAGATCTAACACCATGATATATAGTATGCTTGTATTGTTTACTTGTTGTTGAGGAAGTAATTTATCAATTCAAGCCGAAGTTGGAAAGCTCAACGAGGATCTACTTTAACCGTCTGGAATAAGGTACGAGGTCTGATCCTTTAGTGTTAGACATTTAATTTCTATTGCATATTGGAAATGATTGATTTCTGGAGTCAAGCTATCTATTGTGGTACCCCAAGCCATAGGAATTTCTCTCTGTAACACTCCTCGCTCCCCTATACAGTGCTTGTATCATGCCATCTGCCATGAACTATTGTCTATCTATTCTTTAGCTATGAGTTATCTATGCATCGCTACGATTTATTCATTAATCATCTACAAGCTATTGTTTATATATATATATTTAAAATTTTGAAGCACTGTCATAGAATCAACATCGAGCGTACACTTGTCTCATCCTCGTCCATAGATTAAAAAAACATAGGTTGTAGTCCACCCCAAATCTCAAATAAAAACTCATATCCGCATAATTAAAGAAAAGAAAAGAAAAAGTTGTAAATCATCGAGTTAATACATAGGTACAAATATGTTTGATATGCATGATTTCTATGATAAACTATTATTTTTCATTTCAGGGGATACATTTGCTAGTTCATAGGTAGGATTCTCATCTTTTAGTTGACCATAGGGAAGATATGGACTAAAATTGTTAGTTTATATTCTAAAGATTGTAATCCAAAAATCCTATGGATTTTAGGATTTTGAATAAATTTTGTTAGAAACTTTAATGATCCAAGTTACAACTGTCAAAGTTTTGGAATTTTGGGTTTCCAAGGAATGTCTTAGGGTGTTGAAGCTTTTTCTACCATCAAAATATCAACTAAAAGATAGTTATTGTCACACACCTCAAAAATACATACAAAAAAAAATGGTAATATATATATATATATATATATATATATATATATATATATATATGACACATCATTAAAGTCCCTACATGCTGCTAAAGATAAATGTCATAATTTTCGTTTTGTTACTAAAACATACTTTACTGTTACTTGACCAGTTGTGTAATGTAGATGTTTGACAAGGGAACAATATCATTATGTGTTCTTCAACCTACAGGTGATGTTTTGTAATAAATTATCTTGTTCTTTAATTAACTGTAGCATGGCGTTATTAAACTTTGAAGCTTCACTGCTCATTTTTAACTTTACCTGTTCGTTAAACTGTTCCTCAATCGTTGAACTCGGCTATGAAAATTAGGCTCCAATTTATTTATCTGTTCAGTCCTGAACTTATAAGTTTATTAGTCTTTCTGCAATGATCCTTTTGAAATTTAACTTTCCACAATGATATTTCTGCAAATAGCCTTCCCCAATGTTCCTTCCTGAATGATCTTTCTAGAATTTATCTGTCCACAATGATTTTTCTGCAAATAGCCTTCCGCTACGATCCTTCCGCAATAATCTTCCCAAAATTTATCTTTTTGCAATGATATTTTCACAAATATCCTTCGACAATGATCCTTCCGCAATGATCTTTCTGAAATTGATCTTTTGAAATGATCTTTCCACATATACCCTTCCACAATGATCATTCTGAAGTGATTCTTCTGCAATTGCGGGCTATGGAATGTGGGTTTCCTTTTAACTTTTTCGAAACAACCTTCTGCATGTATGCTTCTACAATTGCAGATTGCATATTTCCTTTTAACATTTTTGAAATAACCTTTTGCATTTATCCTTCTACAATTGCGGATTGTGGCTTGTCTTTTAACTTTTTCAAATTAGGCTTCTGCAAACCATCTTTCTGCACTTAAATGTTTGCTGGTTAAGAGCTTATAGTTTGGTTTTAAACGATTGTGAATGCCATTGAATGGTATGATGTCATTGTTATGGATCATATTTTTTTATATTTGAATAACTGTTTATGATAATTATTATTACGACCCTTAGGGTCTTTACAATTTCTGTGGATTTTTTCTTTAAATTTTCTGTCCTATAATTTATTTAGTAAAACTTGTATATTCATGGTTTTAAACTATTGTTTCCTTCCTTCGATGGGATTATGACCATTCTTGGGTTTGGGAAGATTCGTTGCTGTGATTAAATGACATTTTTTAGATAGTTGTAGTGTTGATTTACTTGTTACCTTGATTTCCGGTTATTTGACTATTAGTTTTAATGATTAGAGCGGATATTG
>LPNX011110041.1:52099-78651 GCA_001517045.1 Pseudotsuga menziesii | reverse complement strand
ATATATATATATAATTAATTAATTAATTAGGGTAATTACAGTGATCACGCTCGATCCCGATCTACCCTTTTGTATTTATTAAAAGTATATTTCTAACATAATTATTTTATTAGTATGCATATAGTATAAAAAATTCCTAAGGCCTTGCGATTCTCGAGCAGGTTTGAAATTAGTTGTGGATTAGTTTAAAATAGTAAATTTTTCCCTTAATTAACATTTTGGGAAATAGATTAGAACGAAAGATTTATATAAATCTAACACAATTTAAATGATAACTAGTGTAGAGCTTAGAAACCATAGTAGAATAAGAATAACTAGATATAAAGTGATTATGCTCAAAACTACTAATTATTATAAGAGTATCCATTACTAGTAATCTTTGATTATGATATGGATGCATGATCTTAGATGCATTGACAATTTAAACTAGCATTTTATAGGCAGGATTCAAATATAGAAACAAGGATTTAGATTTGATAACATAATAGATAATTTTCCTATATAGAGGTATAAACATTTATGCCCCAAGAATATAGTTGCAGTTCAAGTTTAGATAAGCATCGTACTGTAACTGGATTTAATAATAAGCAAAAAAATAAAAATCCGGCACCACTGCTCGGAAAAAGAAATGGAATATCCGTTCATCCCAACCAACTCCTAGAGAAACCAAATAACTTGCTCCAGAACCCTTGGGCATGTTTGCTGAGCCACAAGAGAAAAATCCACTTAATGCACCATCTCTTGCATTATCGAATTCAATCCCCATCCAATGCTAGCGTCTTGCTTGCTAATGGACATACTATTATATAGTATTTTTCCTAAGACTTGGTCATTTATGAGCGTCATTCTCTTTAGCACTCGACAAAGACTCGTGACATGATTTTGGGGAAGATGTCTCCCGCACCTTGAGTTCTCACTCAATAACTACAACCACCTTTCTTTTCCTCTTATGGGTCAATAAACATTCTTTAATATCTATTTCATTTATGTCTCGTTCAGTATCTTTTATTAATAAAATAATAATTCATTACATTTGTTTTTTTTTTTACTTTCTGTCACAAATATTTAAAATAATAAAATAAAATATCTTAGCAGAAATTAATAATAACTTATTAATTCTTGGTGTATTATAGTTAAATTCCAATTCTAATCGAAATCTCTTATTCATTTTGATTTTCAGAAATAAAACTTGTTTAAGAGTTTTATTTTGTAGATTATAGGTTATTGAGGATGATATAATAAATATGCAATGCTTTAAACATGATTCATATGCTTGGACTTTTTCGATGGGTTAGGTTAACCTTAAGAGGTTGTTTTTTTAGACAATTTAGCACTTGGGAGTTTTGAGGATTTGAAGATATTGGTATGGATGGAAAGTCACACTTGGACCTTTTGGATTGGTCACTTTAACTTTAAGAGTTTTTTTTTTTAGACAATTTAGCATTTGGTAATTTTGAGGGTTTGAAGATATTGGTATAGATATATGACTTTCCATTTTGGTATCTGAGGATTTAGTAACTTATTGTATATTTGTGGCTTGCATGGTTGTTTGAATTTATAATTTATTTATGAAGCTTTATCATGGATTTATACAACTATCTATCTTTGTTGAATTTCACAGGTTGTATTGAACTATGCAGCTTTGTTGGCTTTCACGGGTTTTATGCTTTATAAAAATTATCCATTTTGGCATTTGAGGATTTAGTAACTTGTTGTATATTTGTGGCTTGCATGGTTGCTTGAAATTATAATATTTTTATAAAGCTGCATAGTTGCATAAAACCTATAAAAGTCAACAAAGATATATAGTTGTATAAAACCACATGTAATAAAGAAATGCTAAATTGTCTTAAAAAAAAACAACCTCTTGAAATTAAGGTAACCAATCCAAAAGGTCCAAGTGTGACTTTCCATCCATACCAATATCTTCTAATCCTCAAAGCTGCCCATTGCTAAATTGTTTTGAAAAAAACAACCGCTTAAGTTAACCTATCCCATCCAAAAAGTCCAATCATATGATTATGCAACTATGCAAGTTTTATGCTTTATAAAAATTATACTAGGGTGAGTTGGATTTAATATTTTAGCCTTTTTTTCTTTACTTTTTTATAACTATCAAAAAAATTTGAACTAATTTAAATTACATAAACATATAGTTTGTTTTGTAATATTACCTTTCGCAAGTATACAACTTTACACTTACACTTTTTCTATTAAAAATTCAAGTCAAGTTTTTTTTCTACATTAACATTTTTCCTTTGGACAAATAACAAGTCATAAAATATTATATTCTTATGATACTGTCTGTTACTAATTTTAAATTTATTTTAAATTTTTTATTTAAAAATTAGTTAAATAAATTGTATTTAATTGTTATTTTACAAATTTCATTATTATTATATTATTATCAAATTTTTATTTTTTAAATCCTGTTTCTATTCATGGAGGATAGAGATCACATTCTTCATATACTTATATCAAAATACAATAAAGTAAAGTAATAACACTTGAAAATAAGAATTACAAAAATGTGTATACAAACTTATTTCTATCGACTAACTTAAAAGCACTACAAGAAAAATGATACAAATTTATGGTGTAAAAGTGGTGTACATATGAACATTTGGTTTTTGGTGTTAAATAAATATGTGGCATTCCATGATGTATAGTGCAAACCACCAAAAAACAATCCTAGGTGGATTAAGATTTTGAAGTGCAAAGCACGAAAGTCAATTCAACATGGATTGATACTTTTTTTTCTGATCCAAAACGCCAAACTTATTATTATTATACACAAAGTTGTATATGGTGCAAAGCATTACAAAATAACAAGTGCTGCAAAGCACCATAAAATCATAAAAAATGAAAATAAAAATAAAAATTACATTATATGTATATGTATATGTAGAGAGAGAGAGAGAGAGTTTTTAAAATAATAGACAATATTTTTTTGTCATACATTGAAACAATTTACACAAATATTATCTCGATGTGGTCTTTAGCCTCTCTTGAGAGAATATATAAAACAATGTACAACAACTTTTTAATCACTTACCAAAACTAATTAAATATTATTTTCTTACAAAATAATGTACAATATCCTATATTGTATTGATTTATGGAAGGACTTAGTGGAAACAACCACAAATATGATTTATAATAGATGTTCTACCTTTGAACTAGCACCCTTTAAAGAATTAAGGAAGAGATGTAGGTTGTTGTGTAAAATCTAATAATTTGTAATGTTATCAAATATATAATAATTATTTTTTTTCTTAAATTTTAAGCAATAAGAAATGTATAAACAATTAAAAATATGATGTCAAATGAAATGAACATAAGCATAAACTATTTAAAAACTATTTACTAGAACCAATTAAGGTGGTAGGACACTATGAACTAGACTTTTTGTAAAAGTCAATATCTTTCTTCTTGGAGAACGGAGGGAACCTAAAAATTAAAATTGAAAATTAGGTAAATCCATTGGACATATTGGTGATTAGGTTGAAAAAAAATTCTCCAAACTACATATTTGCATCACTTGATGCATGATGGTGCAATATCGTGCTATAGAATATATTGGATCGAATGAAGGAAACAATTATAATCTACAAAGATAAGGTTCCAGTAAGATATTCTTTAACCTTGTGTTAATTATTCTCATCTACGATTGACATTTTGAAATAGATTATGAATTACTCAAATTAGATGAAACTATAGTCTTAAACATCTCACCTCTATAATTTTGAAGATGTAAACAAAGGAATTTCTCTAAGAAGACATTATTAGACAAAATAGGCCTTGTATATCTCTCTTTTGGAGATAAGGTTCCTATTGAACACCAAATTTACTATGTGTCTTACGTTCTTAATATAGAGAACTGATAATTGGTTTATCAAATATGACACTTTGTTAAACTACTTGAATCTATATACAGATTCCCTAATCTATACATAGAAATAAAGCCATCTTTTATATGTTTAGTATTATTCCTAATAGATCTAAGATGTAACCTAACCGTTAGAATATACAATTAGAAACTCCACAGGATCATCAAGATGGATTGAAACTCATAGTGAAAGAAGAATGAATGAGGAATAAGTTTAGTTTCAGTATTTTCAAACAATCATGGTGAAATTATTCAAACAAGAGGGAAACATTTGACAGCATAAGCGTAATTCAATAATCATCAATATGTATGAAATACATTGATGATACAATAGAGAGAATTTGAATCCTCAAGGAGTAATTTGAATCCCATGACTTGGACTGACTCTAGACATCACTAACTATGGAATAATCACCACCGAAGTCTCACTATTGTAACTATGAAAAACTAAAACACCTCACAATGAGTTAACTGACCAAGGTAGGTGACAAAAAGTTCCCACCTCCTTAAATCATGCAAAGGGGGAACTAGACTAATTGAAGGTGAACTAAATGTGTCCCATTGGAGCATAACTCAACATAGACTAGGGTGCATTGATGGTGGGACTTCCATGAATCAATGTGGGCTCCTAAAATCTAGGGTTTGGTCTATGGAGCTCCTAAACTCATGCATGAGGCCACATCATGTGGTAGGTCAGAACCATATAACTTCTCCTTGGAACTAATGAAGTGGAAACATATTCCTAAGCTAGGAAACTGATGTTAGAATAGTGAAAAACACATTCCCATTCTTAGGATACATTAATTAATCTTTTAGATTAATTTCCTAGGCCCTACACTAGTTATTTGGCATCCACTTGCACCACTTGGACAAAAGTTGCCTAAATTTCCTCAAGGAGCATCTTAAGAAGATTCTAGAAAATATTTAGACAACTCACCAGAATTTATAGTTTAGTAAGTGTACATTTCTTCCTTGTCCATATTTAGATTGTTTTTCAGCAGCTTTAAAGACAAAAGTGAAATCTAGTCACATGGTAACTGCCTTGTTTTTAGCACAACTTATGCTACACCTTTCTCTTTCTTGAAAGCATAATTATATTGAATTTACATCACTTATGAGGTGACATACCTCGTTAACTAAAGGTTAAATTTTATAATTTTATACCCATTCTTTATATCCTCCACTTTTTCCCACACCTTCAACTTGCCACTCGCAGTCACTTCCGTCACCTGCGTTGATTAATTAATTACATGTTTTTCTTTCTCTATTATATTATATATTGATAAACAATAATAATTTTATACGAGAGTTTTCGTTTTACAATAATAATATTGTACAAGTTTTTTCATTCCATCCCGTTTCTTTACCATTGTTATTTCAACAGAATTTTGCACCAAATTGGTAGTGTTATTTTGTATTTAATATTCATTTTCAGTTCTCTAAATAACTGTTGTTTCAAAAAACAATGGAGATGGAAATTTAATAATGATTCCACTTCTCTAACTTTTTTGTGAACATTTATTTCCATTTTGTAATCTTGCACAATTCGGCTTCAGTTAAAAATTAAAATGTATCATAGATTTTCATGAACATTTATTTCTTCTTTGTAATCTTCCTACATTCCACTTCAAATGAGATAAAATTTTCACATTATTTGTGATAAAATTTTGATATTATTTGTGTTTTTTACGAAATGATTATTGGTTTTAAATCACATAAAATTTCAGTTAGATTTATTATTATTATCATAGTTACAATAAAGTGGCCTGTGATTGTACATAAGCACAACCAATTATTTAGTTTTATGAAATTAATTAACTAGTAAACAAAGGCTAAAAGATATAGTTTTATATCCATTATCTATAATGAATCAGATTGCTAAAAAAAACAAAAACTGATGAAAAAACCATCCTTTAACCAAACTTATTTAAATTTTTATCAAAATGCATTTAAACATAGCAAAATAAAACAACCATAAATGAATCCTTGCTGTACGATTGTTTTAGCAATTTAAATTTATACCTGTAAAGGTTTCCTAACAACATGTTTACATTGATTGTGATTTTTATGAAATGATTACTGGTTTCAAATCACATAAAATTTTAGTTAGATTTATTAATATTTTTTAATTTTAGTGAATTGGATTGGTGCCTATTTATATATATATGGAATACTAAAGGATATCAAGGAGAAAAGAAATAAATTAATATTTTATATTCCTATTGACCCAATAAGAAGTACTCCTTGAAGAGGTTGTTTGAAGCATGGATAATCTTAGGGGCTATATTAAGCCGGTTACGAAAATTTAGTGGGCTATTTTCTTATATGGAAAGGGTTTTTTAAACTAAAATATATTCGCCCAATAGTTATTAGAGAAAAAATAAATCTAAAATGAATAGTCTACCGTATTGTAATGAGGAAAATGAAAAAAAAACTATTTTCTCCCTAACAAAATCTCCCTCCAATATATCTTTCCCCCCCAATTTCCAGAGAAATTCTAGTGAAATCATTCATTTGTCCGAAATTTTAGGTAATAAAGACTCCCAAGGGCTATTTCACCCTCCATTTTCCTTGTAATTTAGGCATATGGTTGCATTCGCCTCTATCTTTAGTAAATTTCATGTGATACCTTCTTTGAGCCTTCAATTTCTAATATTGGATGAAAATCATGGGCTATTTTGTTCTATATAAAGGATATAGTGATTAATTGTTAACCCACATTGAATTGTACATACACGGTGAAGGTTTTGGTTGATGTGATTCCACTTTTCATTCTTGGTTTTATCGACATCTTAATCTTCGTATAACATATCCATTGTTGAAAACTTGGGCTTGAAGGGGCTTCTCACAGATGCAATGCAATTTATCATAGAATACAACCCCGCGTGACACTTTTTATCTAATAATTAATGTGGTATGCTTTTTATCATGATTTTTTACTCTTTTTATCCACAAATACAATAGATTATTATATTCTAAATTTACCTTTTATCATCATTTCTATCACGGATTCGTTTTTAGGCCTCTTGAATTCTAGGGCACTCTTGATTCTTAGGTCTCATTTGGTGTTATTAGGGATTTAGTCTATCCTAGAATTAAATTGGTTATGTGAAAGTGTTATAGAGATAAAAGATATGATTTATTTTATGTATTGTCTTGTTTAAACTAACAAATGGCATTTATGTGTTGTTAGTGAATGCTAACCTTCTTGAAGAGACTTCACGTGGATTTTATATTTTAAAACTGAATTAGAACCAGTTGTATAAAATGTGCTTTTATTAGGATTTTTCTCTATAACTATTATTGGATCTAAGGCTTTAATGAGAGTGTATATGTTCATATTTTATGTTAGTTATTGTTGATATTTGGGATGTTTGTAATATAAATGATTGCACACTGATTATAATGGAAGGGATACACTCGTGAATGGTCATTATTTTTGTTGTCTTCTTGTAGAGTTACCCAAAGCGTTCTAGTATATTCTTTTATTTATATTGAGAATTTTCTACCTAGTAGATTTGTTTATTCCTATTGCCATGCTGTTCAGTTTTTTTTGTGACCTAAATTTGTTGGGTTTGGTACTTCATTTATGATATTTTTTTTGCAAGGGTCTTTCAGAAGTTAAAAAAAATCTGGTGATTTGTTTTGATGTGTAATTGCTATCATCATCTAGAAACAAATCTAGTTATGTATGATAAATATATGATCTTGTTAGAACATGATACTTCATTTCCATCATAATTGTATATAATATGTACTAGGCATATTTGACCTAATATGTATACATTATGTTGTTTGATATCTAGTATTTTTCATTCAATGAGGGTGCGAAAACAATTTTACCACATTTTCCATGCTTTCAAAAATTTCAAGGACATGGATACAAACACCTCCTCAGTTTATTTGAGAAAAAATAGTCTTTAATAGAGTAGTTATAATTATATGTGTGATGATGCATTAATGTGCTTTCTTATCTTGTTATTGTACCTTATTATTTCTAATAATCATTACAAGTTTCTGACTAACTCTAAAAATTCTAAATCAAATTACATAATTCGTATTTTGATTCTCAACAAAAGAAAGGGAAAAGTGGCATTCGTATCTATAAATATATAAGGAGGTTATTTTTTTCATAGAGCTTATCTTAAAAATGAGAGATTTGAAAAATAAGATAATTGGGAATTCATACACTATAGTAATGTTGTGAGTCTCAATAATACTCCACGTTGTAATAATGATTTTTTGGTTCCATAACCACTCCATAGTGTAAAGTGTTCAATTCTATCAATTTGTCAGTGTGTCCATATTTTGGTCCCCACATCTATGTTGAACCATTAAGGGACGAGATAAAAAGTGGAGTCCCCACATTCCTCCATCTAGTTAGTGTAGTTTTTTTTCACCAACACCTCCATTTGTAAGTGACCCAAGTTATGAAATGTATAAATTAATCCCTCGTCTCCTCGTTCATTCATTTTTTCATTTGAGGGTCTAGGGATGAGAGAGTTTATATTTGGTATATTCTCTTCTATTGCACTACCTTAATAATCTACAGAATCAAAGCCGAGTTTTCATAGAAAAATATTCACCAAGAAGTTACAAGGTTTTATAATTTGATGAAAGATTCACTAAGTGTTTACAATATTTTACAATTTAGAGAAATAACCGCAAAGATTTTGCAATATGTTATAATTTAGTGAAATATTCGCTAAGAGTTTAGAAAAGTCTATTATGGAATGGAATATTATCCAAAAAATTATATATACATATTATATTATTGGTAAAATATCTTTCAAAATTTACCATACATTAGGGAGATTCGCCCATTTATTATACATATAAATTTTGGGAGTGTTATTAAAATTATCACTGGTTTGAAGTGCGTATGTTGATAGATATATTATTATAAACCAATTGATATAACCCTTTTATGCTCACCAATGCACCTAGTAGATATGTTCTAGATTGATTTAATAGTGCAAACATAGTATAGTGCATGGTTAGTGTAAAAGAAGTAGTTATTGCATTGAAAGATATGCCCAGTCCATGTTGGAACTCTCTCACATTCTTTAGTTTGGATGTGCATTGCCTAAGTGTTTGAAGTTGTTGACAATTGGTGTTGGTACAAGTAGGATGTAAATGCAACCCATCATACATTAGCAAACCCACATAGTGTGTGGTTGGATCACATAGATAGGGATCAAATGGTTGAGCGATAGCAATGAAATAGAAGGGATTTCTTTTTATTCCTCATATTATTCTAGCTAAATGGGTTCAACTCTGATTTATCCATGCATAGCTACATGTTATCAACGAAATCATTCTTGTTATCCATTTATCAACTATTAGTTATTTTATATAATATTTTTTTAATGGTTAAGAACATGTGTTTCCTCCTAGGAGGTCATAGGTTCAAATCCAAAGCGGGGTAGGGTATCTACACCTCTGTAGACTTTAGCAGTTAAATCACTGCACAGAGGAGGGTCCCTTGTGCCACAAACAAGGGGCTAACCAATTGGTGTCTCGCTTGGCAGTGACCTTAAAATTATATTATTATTATTATTATTATTATATCATATTTTGCTAGCTATCTTCCATGAACTGTTGGTTATCTATTCATTACCTATGAGTTATCCATGGATCGCTACAAGTTATGCATTTATCAACTATCAGTTTATATATATATATATATATATATAATTTTGAACAACTCCCATAGAATCAATCTCGAGAGTACAAGTGTCTCATCCTCATCCATAGAAAAAAAACATAGGTCGCGGTCCACCCCAAATCTCAAATAAAAATGATTATCCGCATAATTAAAGAAAATAAAAGAAAATAAAAAGGTGTAAATCATCGAGTTAATACATAGGTACAAACATGTTTGATATGCATGGTTTCTATGATAAACTATTCTTTTTCAATTTTAGGGAATACATTTGTTGGTTCATAGGTCAGATTCTCATCTTTTAGTTCACCATAGGGAAGATATGGACTAAAATTGTTATTTTATATTCTAAAGATTGTAGTCTAAAAATATTATGGATTTTTTCAACACGATTTTGAATAAATTTGGTGAGAATTTTCATGATCCAGGTTACAACTATCAAAGTTTTGAAATTTTTGGTTCTAAATGACTATCTTAGGGCATTGAAGCTATTTCTACCATCAAAATATCTACTAAAAGATAGTTAATGTCACACACTTCCACAATCCATATAAAATGATATAATATATATACCTATAGAGACATCATTAAAGTGCCTACATGCTGCTAAAGACATCTATCATAATTTTCGTTCTGTTACTAAGACATAGTCTACTGCAACCAAGACATACTCTACGACTACCTGAACGATTATGCAAAGTAGATGTTTTATAAGGGAAAAATATCATCAAGTGTTATTCAACCTACACGTGATGTTTTGTAATTAATTATCTTGTCCTTCAATTAACTATAACAAGGCATTATTAAACTTTGAAGGTTCATTGTAGCTTGTTTTTAACTTTAATTGTCCGTTGAACTTTTCCTCAATCGTTGAACTCGGCTCTGAAAATTAGGCTCCAATTCACTTATCTGTTCAGTCCTGAACTTCTAATTTTATGAGTATTTCCCCAATGATCCTTCTGAAATTTATCTTTCCACAATGATCTTTCCGAAAATAGCCTTATGCAATGATCCTTTCGCAAGGATCTTTCTGAAATTTATATTTCCGCAAATAGCCTCCCCCAATGATCCTTTTGCAATGATCTTCCTGAATTTATCTTTCCATAGTCTTCTACAATGATATTTCCAAAATGTATCTCTCTGCAATGATCTCTTCACAAATAGCCTTCTGTAATGATCCTTCCTCAATTGTGGGTTATGGATTGCAGGTTTTTTTTAACTTTATCGAAATAACCTTTTGCATTTATCCTTCCACAATTGCAGATTGCAAATTTCTTTTTAAATATTTTGAAATAACCTTCCGCATTTACCCTTCCATAATTGCGGATTATGGGTTGTATTTTAACTTTTTCAAGTTAGGCTTCCACAAATTGTCTTTCCGCACTTAGATGTTTGTTGGTTAAGAGAATGTAGTTTGTTTTTAAACAATTGTGGATTTCATTGAATGGTTTTACAACCACATTATTATGAATGGTATTTCTAATATTTGAATAACTGCTTGTGACAATTCTTATTACAACCCATAGAGTCTTTACGATTTCTGTGGAATTGTTCTTTAATTTATCTGTAATAAATTTATTTAGTCATTAAACTTGTATATTCATGGATTTAAACTATAGTTTCCATTCTTTAGTGGGTTTACAACCATTCTCGGGATAGGGGATATTTTCTACTACGATTAAATTGCATTTTTTTAGCAAAGTGTAGTTGTGATTTATTTGCTACCTTGATTTCCAGTTGTTTGACTGTTAGTTTTAATTATTAGATGGGATATTGTGAATCTGTGTTTGATATGTTTGTGAAATTCATACTAGTATGAGCATTTATATTGTATATGTATATAATTGATGATCCACCTTTTGTTTATAACGTTATATATATATATATATATATGGTATTTACAATGATCACGATGGATCCTGATCTTGCATTATGTATTTATAAAAAGTAGATTTATAATAGAGTTCTTTTATTAGAATGCATATAGTATAAAAAAATTCTAAGGCCTTCCGGCTACAAGATTTGAAAGTAGTTGTGGATTAGTTTAAAACAGTAAATGTTTCCTTTGATTAAAATTTTGGGAATTAGATTAGCAGGAAATATTTACATATAGTTAACATAATTTAAAAGTTAAATAGTGTTAGAAGACATAGAAGAACATGACTAACTAGATCTAAAGTGATTATGCTAAAAAATCCTAATTATTATAAGATTACCCATTACTAGCAACCTTGTATTAGGGTATGGATGCATCATCTTAGATGCATTGACAATTTAATCTAGCATTTTACAGGAAGGATTAAAATACATAAACAAGGATTTATATTTGATAAAATAATAGATAATTTCCCTATACATATACATCAACATTTATGCCCTAAGAATATAACTGCAGTTCAAGTTTAGATAAGCATCCTACTGTAGTTGGATTTAATAATAAGAAACAAAATAAAAACCTGGCACCACTGCTAGAAAAACATAAATGGAATAGCCGTTTCTCCCAACCAACTCCTAGATAATACAAATCACTTTCTCTAGAACCCTTGAGCCTATTCGCTAAACCACAAGATCAAAATATAGTTAATGCGCCATCTCTTGCACTATCAGATTCAATCCCCATCCAATGCTATCCCTCTGCTTGCTAATGGACATACTATTATATGGTATTTTTCCTAGTTTTTTGTGATTTATGAGCCTCCTTCTCT
Organism: Pseudotsuga menziesii; assembly: GCA_001517045.1. Classification (NCBI taxonomy): domain Eukaryota; kingdom Viridiplantae; phylum Streptophyta; class Pinopsida; order Pinales; family Pinaceae; genus Pseudotsuga; species Pseudotsuga menziesii. The sequence continues at coordinate 66,392 of LPNX011110041.1, read as the reverse complement.
TTACCACTCAACAAAGAGTTGTGACCTGATTTTGGGGAAGATGCCTCCTGCACCTTGAGTTCTCACTCAACAACTAGAACCACAAGTCTTTTCTTCTTGTGGGTCAGAAAACATTCTTCAATAACTATTTCATTTTTGTCCCCTTCAGTATCTTTTATTAATAATGTAATAATTCATTGCATTTGTTTTATTTTTTACTTTCTGTCAAAAATTAATAAAAAATTATTAATTCTTGGTGTATCGGAGTTAAATTCCAATTCCAATCCAAATCTTCTATTCTTTTCTATTTTGAGGAATACAACTAATTTAGGAGTTTGATTTTTTATATTATAGTTTATTGAGGATGATATACTAAATATGCAATGCTTTAAACATAAACCATATGCTTGGACTTTTTGGATGGGTTAGTTTAACCTTAAGAGGTTGCTATTTTAGAAAATTTAGCACTTTGCACTTTTGAGGATTTGAAGATATTGGTATAGATAGATGAATTTCCATTTTGCATTTGAGGATTTAGTTGCTTGAATTTATAATATCTTTACAAATATTTATCATGGATTTATACAACTATTTATCTTTATTGATTTTCATAGGTTTTATGGAACTATGCAGCTTTGTTGACTTTCACAGTTTTTATGCTTTATAAAAATTATACATTTTGGCATTTGAGGATTTAGAACCTAATTGTAGATTTGTGGCTTGCATGGTTGCTTGAATTTATAATCTCTTTATAAATCTCTATCATGGCTTTATACAACTATGTATGTTTTTTTAACTTTCACAAGTTTTATGCATCTATGCAAATTTGTTGGCTTTCACAGGTTTTAGCCTTTATAAAAAAAATCGAACTACTTTTCTTTTTTTTCGAGTAATATTACCTTTTACCAGTATGCAACTTTACACTTACACTTGTGCCACTAGAAATCCACGTCAAGGTTTTTCTCCACTTTAACAATTTTCCTTAAATTGGACTTTGGACAAATAACAAGTCATACAATATTATATGAAAATGCTATAAATATTATATTCTTTTGCTACTTTTTGTTACTAATTTTAAAGTTATTTTAATATTTTTAATAAAAAATTAGTTAAATAAATTATATTTAATTGCTCTTTTATAAATTTTCATTATTATTATATTATTATAAAATTATTATTTTTTAAATCATGCATTTATTCATGGAAGAAAGAGATCACATTCTTCATATATTTATATCACAATAAAATAAAGTTAAGTAATAACACATGAAAATAAGAATTACGAGAATGTGTATAAAAGCTTATTTCTATCCACTAACTTAAAAGCATTACAAGAAAAATGATAAACATTTATGGTCTAAAAGTGGTGTTTCTGAAAAAAAATGATTTTGGTGTTAAACGAATATGTGGCATTCCATGGTGTGTGGTGAAAATCACCAAAAAGAAATCATAGGTGGATTGATACTTTTTTCTGATCCAAAACACCAAACATATATATAGAAAAAGAGAGAGAGAGAGAATTTAAAATAATAGACAATTTTTTTTGTCTTTTATGTTGAAACAATTTACAATAAACATTATCTCGATGTGGTCTTTAGCCTCTATTGAGAGAATGTATAAAACAATGTACAATAAATATTTAATCATTTCACCAAAATAAATTAAATAGTATTTTTCTTACAAAATAATGTACAATATCGTATATTGTATTGATTTATGGAAGGACTTAGTGGAATCCAACCACAAATTTTCTTTATAATTGATGTTCTACCATTGAACTAGAACCCTTTAAAGAATTAAGGAAGAGATGTAGGTTGTTGTGTAAAATCTAATAAGTTGTAATGTCATCAAATATACAATAATTATTTTATTTCTTAAATTCTAAGCAATAAAAAATGTATAAACAATTAAAAATATGATGTGAAATGAAAGGAACAATAGTGTAAACTATTTGCAAACTATTGACTATAACCAACTAAGGTGGTGGGACACTGTGAACTAGACTTTTTGTAAAAGTAAATATCTTGCTTCTTGGAGAACGCATGGAACCTAAAAATTATCATTGAAAATTAGGTAAATCCATTGGACATATTGGTGATGAGGTTGAAAAAAAATTCTCCAAACTACATATGTGCATCACTTGATGCATTATGGTGCAATATCGTCTTATATAATATACTAGATCCAATGAACGAAACAATTATAATCTACAAAAATATTGTTCCACTAGGTTATTATTTAACCTTGTGTTGATTATTCTCATCCAAGATTGACATTTTGAAATAGCCTATGAATTACTCAAATTAGATGAAACTATAGAGTCTTAAGCATCTCACCTCTATAATTTTAAAGATGTGAACAAAGGAATTTCTCTAAGAAGACATTATTCTGCATAATAGGCCTTGTATATCTCTCTTTTGGAGATAAGGTTCCTATTGAACACCAAATATACCGCGTGTATTACATTCTTAATATAGGTAACTAATACTTTGTATTTCAAATATGACTCTTTGTTAAACTACTTGAATATAAATACAAATTCCTTTATCTATACATAGAAATAAAGTCATCTTTTATATGCTTGGTATTATTCATGATAGATCTAAGATGTAACCTAACCATCGGATTATAAAATTAGAAACTCCATAGGATCATCAAGATGGCTTGAACCTCATAGTGAAAGAAGAATGAATGAGGAAGAAATTTAGTGTTAGAATTGTCAAACAATCATGGTGACATTATTTGGACAAGAGGCGAAAATTTGACAGCATAAACATAATTCAATAATAATTAATATGTATGAAAAATATTGATGATACAATAGAGAGAATTTGAATCCTATAGGAGTTATTTGAATCCCATGACTTGGGTTGACTCTAGGCATCACTAACTGTGGAATAATCACAACCGAAGGCTCGCTAGTGTAACTATGGACAACTGAAACGCCTCACAATTAGTTAATTGACCAAGGTAGGTGAGAAAAAGTGTTCACCTCCTTAAATAATGCAAAGGGGGAACTAGACTAACTGAAGGTGAACTAAATGTGGCCCATCAGAGAATAACTCAACACAAACTAAGGTGAATTGATGGTGGAACTTCTATGACTCAATGTGGGCTTCTAAAATCTAGGGATTGGTCTATGAAGTTGCTAAAGTCATGCATGAGGGCACGTCAAGTGGTAGGTCGGACCCATATAACTTATTCATGGAAATGATGAAGTGGAAACATATTGCTAAGCTCGGAAACTAATTTTATAATAGTGAAAAACCATATCTTATTCTTAGGATACATTAAATAATCTTTTTGGTTAATTTCTTGCGCCCTACACTAGCTAGTTGGCATACACTTGGACCACTTGGTCAAAACTTACCTAAAATTCCCCCACGGGCGTCTTCACAAGATTATGGAAAATATTCTAACAACAACAGAATTCCTAGTTTAGTAACTTCGCATTCCTAGCTTATCCAAAGTTAGACTATTTTTTAGTACTTTTTAAGGAAAAATGTGAAAGCTAGTCAGATGACAACTGCCTTTGTTTTTGCACAAATCATCCTCCATATTTTTCTCTCCTAAAAGCATGAATATATTTAGTTTCCATCACTTATCAACTAACATACCTCATTCAACCAATTCTTGACCACCTTGACTAATTTGGAAATTTTTTTATGCACCTAGGGGGGAATTTTTACTTTTAGTAAGCCCACTTTTGTGAGGATTTAAATTGAATCCTTAGGAATTCAAATCTATGATGTAATTGTATATTTGGACAACGCATAATTTTATAAGGTTGGAGGATGTAATCTTATTCAATACAAGTTTGTGTTATGCACCAATTTCATTATCCAATTTCAGTGGATCTGTGAATCTCTTCAAGCATTTTTTTATGAGTTCAATTGTTCTAGGTTTTGTATTAATTTCCACATGGTGTCAAAACCTTTTTAGCTCAATTTTTATCCTGTATTATTTATTTTGCAGGATTGACATCACTCTCCCAAGGATCACATTTATTTTGTTCAAGGAGGAGTTGGTGATGAAATGGATCAACCTCAACATATCATCTTGACTCCATTCAACTACTTTGAATGAAAGGAACAGATGGAGATTCTGATGAGGATCAAGGGAATCTTCATATTGACCATGGAAACTAAGGTTTATCCTAGTGCAGTACTATAGAAGATCAAGTGGCACAATAGGAGGGATGAGGCTTATGGTTTCTTGTGTGTCATCATTTCCAAAGACCTTATTTTTCATATGGATGGATTGACATCACCAAGTAATGTATATGAGAAACTCCAAACCCTATTTGGAAAAAAAGTTGAAATGAGAGGACATTCACTGGGGAATGAGCTTATCTCACTGAGTCCAATCAAATTTGAGTCCTTTCAAGTCTACTTCTCCAAGTTTAAATCTCTTGTTCTTCAGTTAAAGCAATGTGGTATTGAAAATAAAGATGAACCATTAGTCTTTTCCATACTTTAGAAGCTTGGACCTGACTGTTTTGTGTTTGTATAGACCTTCCATGCCACAAAATTGATAGTTTGAAACTAGAAGATGCCTTCACCTGTAGAGTTCATGGAATCTTCAACCCAGTAACTATATAAGTTGGTCATGATGGGCACCATCATACCTTCCAAAGATCAAGATTTTGTTGCTAGATATTCAAAGATGGATTTCAAATGCAATAAGAATTTTAATCCAAAGAAGCCTTATGATCAAAATAAAGACAAGTTGGTGTAGGTGGGGTCAACAACAGCCAACCAAACCAACACCTTCAAAATCTTGTGGCTCCTGCAGTTAGCAGGATTACCAAATTTATCCTTCGGCCAAATTCTGGTCTAAAATTACCTCCCCCCAATTCTACTTCCACAATGGCCTTTTCCTAACAAGATTTCCCGTAACTCTTTTTCTGCAATAGAGTTTCCTTAATAGGATTTCTTCAAGCAGGATGTGGGATGAGGGATGTCAACTTTCCAAAGTTGCTCCCCTGCAACTTTCCTTCTACAATTTTTCTCCCGCAACTTTTACGACTATCAAATCTTTGCGGCCTTCTCCATGACCATCGATCTACTCTTTGGTGTGGATCTCATAGATCTTTTTAGATTTGTCATTGCCCTCACGACTTCCATTGTGCATCTCCCCTGTATCATGAGATCTTCGTCTGCGGACTCAATCCCCACCATTCATTCTCTACAAAACTTGTTAATCATAGAGAATCTACGTGTTGCATTGATTCATCAAAGAAACAATCAATCCAGCTTGCAATCTTCATGATTCATTAGCCTAACACTTCTATACATGCATATATGACCTATTTCAACTATCCAAGCAACAATATAACACTTCAATCAACAACTTCACATAAATACACAAATGTTCATAAAAACATCAAAGTTGGCTCTGCAAGAACACAAAGTTAAAAACAGCACATGCATATAGGATAACAACACTACAAACACATAGTTAATCCTTCTATTAAGCAATAGAACAAGAACACAGCTTGGCTCTCCCTCTTCAGTCTTTCCAAAATATTTACAAGTGGAATCCAAATGCGTGTCTGACCTTCCCTTCTGGAATTGGGATTTTAACCCTGAAGAATAGAACTGAAGAACAGAACCCCCTCTACTTCACTAATATTCCTATTTAACCTAAGATGTTACCTCCACTAAGTGGTCCCATAACCTAAAATAATCCACTACAATGCATGACGAAACATCCCTATCCAAAACAAACATACTGCGGCTTGATCTCCACACAGGGAGTTGAGATCTTCCATCACTCCTATCGCCACTAACAAACTACGACTCATCCTTTACTGACACCTATCATATTAGATCTTTTTTCCTATCTATACTTTCTAGGAAAATAAAATATTTTACATGAAATTTTACAATGTCTCTACAACTAACCCCTCCTTGGGAAAGGGTCTAGAGCTGAAGGTCTGCTAAAAAATTTAGTAGTTGGTCTTGAGAGCTAATGCTCCCACATCAGACTCCTAAACTAGAAAAATAAATGATCTCTTGATTATGCATATTTAGCCCACATATTCCTGGATCCCAAACTTTTGTTTGTTGTTGTCCATAAGCTTCACTACCTTCATTTTTATTTCGCTCTAACCTTCCAAGATTCCAAACTTTATGTTGTAGTACTCCACTGTCTTTACCTTCATCATTCTTCACTCTGCAATCAACTTTATAGTGGTCTACCTTCTTTACCCTGTTGTAGATTTTCTTAGGAATTTGCATTAATTTCCAAAGATCATCTATGGCACCTTTCAATTCAGTCTGTTGCTGCAAACAAATCTTGTTTTCTCCATTATCCCACTGCACCCTGCTACACGTTTCCTATTCATCTCTAAACTGCTGAACATTTTCTTCAACTTTTCTTAACCCAATCTCTATTTTTAATTTCATAATTGCTTCAAATACTCCTAGATATTGCTCTAGGTATTTCACTAGACACTGCTCTTGATATTGCTTCCACCCTTACTTCCTATCTCATATCAAACACATCATCAGTATGCTGATCATCAAATTCAACATAACTCTCTTCCTCTTGTTCCAATACTTTCATCCATTATTTCAAACATCTATTCTCTACTTGATTCGCTTTGATTATTTCATGAGTATGCTGCATTTCAGTGTTGGCAAAACTCTTCTCTGCCTTCGTCTTGGCAATCTTCAATAATTGCCCTTCAATTCTTTAACCATTTCTACTAGTCAATTAAGTCTTCCTCAATCCCAAGACTATTTGATCTTCATTTTGAAACACAGTAGCCTCACTTTCTCCCTTAAGGCTTTCTTCTTTATGGTCACTAACCAAAGTTTTCTGTGACACTATCTCATCCCTCTCTGTCAGAATAGAAATTTGATTCTTTGTTCTTATGACAGTCCCCAACATCTGTCCATCACTCTTACTTTGGTCAACTAAACAAACCAAATCTTCTTTGTCCTCAGCAAGAACAAATTCCCTCTCATAAGACATGACTGGCTCTTCCCCAATAAGATTGCTTCCTTCATTAATTAAGGAATTTGTATACTCCTTCTAATGCAATAACTCATCTTTTCCTTTGTGATTGCTTGAAAATAATTCCATCTATTTATATAGACTTATTAAGTCTTTCACACTTTCATCCTTGCCTATGCACCCCTCAAGGTACTTCATCTTTTCATGAAAACAATTAAAACATATCTTGTTTACCCAAGGTTTCCATTCACATTTAGACTCGGAATTCTCTAACAGGTTCTACAGCAATAAAATTTCCTTCTTAGCTTCTTCAAGTAGTGTATCTTCATGCTTGACATCTTCCTCTTCATTATGCCTTACTAGAAAAACTTAATCTTTACTTGAGACAAATCCAAGAGATGGATTGTCTTCTATACAACCTGCAAACACATTCAAATTGTCAGCATTAAACTCATAATACCCAATGGTCTTATTTGATGACTTAATCACCAAATATTCCTCTGGTTATTCCATGTCTACTACAAGAATCAGACAATCCTCAATAACCTTCTCTTTAGTTTCCCAAAGCATAACATCTGAATTCTTGATATCCTCCTTTGTCTTTTTCAATTCTTGGTCCTCATCATATGCCAAGTCTTCCTTGTTTTTCAGCTTTCATAGTAAGCTAGAAACCATTGTTTTCACTTCGCTATGCATGCCCATGTACATGAGACTTATCTGTCTCATTTTCTTCTGGAATAGAATTCATATTATGTCCTCTTCCTTCATCCTTTAGGACAATATTAGCAAATTTTCTTTCCTCATTCTTTGTACCTACATACATACATAAAATATCAATTTCAAAACATTCAAACCTCCTGGTCTCAATTGAAGCTTCAGTATTTAAGAATTTCCTCAAACACTTTCTTGCCTTGAGTATCTCTTCTTCATACTGAGCATTCATCAGTTGCTCTCCTCTCCTTTGTAGCTTATCCCACTTCAACTTTATTTTCACTAGAAAACCACATCTCTGGTATTCCTCCTCCTTTTGTAACAACTCCATCATTAGTTCCAGACATACTTTTATCTCATTCTTCTCTCTCTCATACTCTTCATCAGTCATTGTTCTACATATGCCATTTTCCTTGGCATTTTCTTTCCTCTCTTTGTGGCTGCCCCCTGAACCTATGCTATGACTCTCAATAGTCATATTATTGAGTTTCTTTCACTCTCTATGAGTTCCACTAGCCTATGCACTACATTAGAGGAAATTTCAACTCAAAATGGGCCTCCTAAGGAAAATAATAAAATAATATTTATTAATTTTGGAGGAAGAAAAGAAAAAACCTACTTTTTTTTTCGTATTTTCGACATATATCCTTGTGTTTTTACTCAAACTTCGATCCAACGGGTACCCACATTGCATACTTTTGATGGACCCCGCTACCCAAAAAACAAGAAATACCTGAAAAATGTGATGATGACATCATTATCACATTTTTTCAGGTATTTCTTGTTTTTTGGGTAGCAAGGTCCTTCAAAAGTATGCAGAGTGGCTACTCATTAGATGTGAAATTTAATTCTGTGTCCAGGGAGCTCTCCTTCTCTAAATTTGAGTAAAAACATCAGGATATATGTCGAAAATACAAACAAAAAAAGTAGTTTTTTTATGATACCTATCCCCAAATTTATATTAAAAAATTGTTTAATACCTATACTGTATTTCAAATTTAAATCACTTTCATTGGGTAACACATAATGACATGGAATTCGAATTAGGGTTGAAAAGCCCATTTTGAGTTGAAATTTCCTCTAATGACAATTCTCTCTGCTACACCTCACCTCACCAAACCTCTTATGTTCTTGGTCTTTCGGCAAGTACTGGTCCTCTTTCTAGAACCCTCCTGAGCACTTCTCTATGCTCCTTATAGGATTACTACCACAACTCATTTGCATGAGAACATAACTGCCCTCTTGTACTTCAATCCTTAGTTGAAATACTAGGTCCTTGGCCACACTTCACTTTCTCTCAGAAACCCTCACTAGTTTCCTTCATCACTATCTTCAAATATTATGACTTCTTTGCTGAGATGTATTCAATCCTGATTCTATCCCTTGCATGCATACACTCCTCCCAAAGTAGATATCTATGCCTATAACTTACTGCTCAGGATACAAGCCTCTTCTCCACTTGCATGAAAACTCTTCTTCTTTTTTGACTGTTGTTGGTCTGTCTTCTCACCCTCACAGAACACTCTCTTGTTCTCATTTTCTTTCTCTCTTCACTAGAGTAAACTTACTATATTCCCACTAATTATGGGTCTCCTTGTCTTTCTATATCTATGGCTTGCATACATGCTCGTAGCTACCTCACTTCCTCCATAACTTTTGCGTTCACCGCTGGTCGACCTCTGTCATGACCTCTTACGCTACCTACGTGTGCATCCATCCTCTTGCACTAATTCTCTGTAATAATAGTTTTGTTTCACACTGCTACAACTTACCTCACCAAGCCCCTTCTCTGTACCTGGTCTTTTGGTCACACTGGTTCTCTATCTAGAACCTCTTAAGCACTCTTCTTTGCTCTTTTAGGATTCTACTACTACGCTTCACTCTCACATGAGATTCTCCTAATGCCTAGTTAGTGAGCTACAATCAAGATTCTACTAACACCTCATCAGCTTTATTCCTCTCGCTCGAAATGTTGGTGTCATAGGTTGACCTCCTCTTAACCTTTCGAGCACTCCTTTCTCCTCTATAGATTTAGCTTCTGCATCGCCTCACTCTTTCAAAAATTCTACCCACAACTACAACTGCGGAATTTCTCAACAACTTATATCCACTCATACCTGGAAGTTGCTTTTATTTTCCAACAGGTAGGAAATATTTTCCCGCTCTTATACCAAAATTGGTGCAGGTGGGGTCAACCACAGCCAACCAAACCAACACCTCCAGGATTTGGTGTCTCCTACACTTAGCAGAATTACCAAATTTAGCACTCATCCAAATTATGCTCTAAAATTACCTCCTCGCAATTGTTCTTCCACAACCGCCTTTCTGTAACATATTTTCTGCAGTAGGATTTTCGCAAGCGAGATGCAGGATGCAGGATGTCAACTTTCCAAAGTTTTTCCCCTACAACTTTCCTTCCACAATTTTTCTCCTGCAACTTTTACGACTGTGAGATATTTGCAACCTTCTCAATGACCGTCAATCTACTTGTTGGTGCAGATCTCACAAATGTTTGTGGATCTATTATCCCCCTCAAAAATTCCATTGCGGATCTCTCCTAGACCGTCAGACATTCATCTGCAGACTCAATCCCCACCGTTCACTCTCTACAAAATTTGTTAATGACAGAGAATCTGCATGATGCACCAATTGATCATAGAAACGATCAATCCATCCTGGAATATTCATGATTCATTAGCCTAACACTTATGTACATGCATCTATGACCTATTTCAACTATTCAAAAAACAATCTAACACTTGGATCAACAACTTCACATAAATACGCAGATGTTCAGAAAAATGCCGAAGTTGGCTCTACAAGAAGACACAGTTAAAAAAAACACATGCATATAGGCTAACAACACTACAAACAAATAGTTAATTCTTCTATTAAGAAATAGAATAAGCACACATACCAGTTCTCCCTCTTCAGACTTTCCAAAATATTTACAAGTGGAAGCCAGATGTAGGTATGACCTTCTCTTCTACAAATTGGGATTCTAACCCTGAAGAACAAAACCCCCTCTACTTCTCTAATCTGCCTATTTAACCTAAACTATTACGTCCATTGATTGGTCCTGTAACCTAAAACAAACCACTACAATGCATGATGAAACATCCTTGTCCAAAACAAATAGATTGCAGCTTGATCTCCACGCAGGGAGTCAGGATCTTCCATCACTCCTATCACTGCTAACAAACTATGAATCATCCCTTATTGAGACCTATCAGATTAGATCTTTTGTCCTATCTAGACTTGGTAGGAAAATAAAATACTTTACATGAAATTTTACAATGTGTCTTCAACTGACCCCTCCTTGGGAAAGGCTCTAGAGCTTAAGGTCTGCTCAGAAATTTAGTAGTTGGTCTTGAGATCTAATGCTCCTACATCACAAGTCCAAGTCTCATGAAGAGTCGTAAAGCTCCAATAATAATTCCCAGAAGAAGAAAGGTAAAGGTTAAATGAGAAAGTGCACATATTGTGGTAAGGGATATCATCCATAGATCTCTTTCATGAAGAAACACATTGATATGTTGACTAAACTAATTGAAAAAAACAACATCTCTCTTCCTGAAGGCGCAAAGAAGAAGGAGGGTACATAAAATTTCAAAAGACAAGGAGAGAGTTCATGCAGTGGTAGAAAGCACTATAATATCCTCTTCCTTTATCATTGATTTTGGAGCTTCAAGACACATGGTTTCGACAAGGGAGACCTTCTCCTCTCTTGATGATTCGAATAGTCCTAAAATTGTATTGGGAGATCATTCTAAAATTGAATGTAAATGGAATGGTAGAATAGAACTTGACCATGATTCCTTCAATAATGTTTTGTATGTCCCAGGTCTTGTTTCCAATCTCTTGTTAGTCTATCAGATGACCCACATTGGGTCTCCTCGAAAGGTTATATTCATCCCAAATGATGTTGAAATCACTAAAATTTCTAATGGTAGAGTCATAGAAAACGGTTTTGTTGATCCTATATCCAAAGTCTACAAGTTCTCAGACTTCATTCCCTTCTCAAACCCCTATGCTCTCCTAACTGATTCTAATGAATCTAGAAAGATATGGAATGAAAGGTTTATCCATCTTTAAAAAAAAGTACATGTCTCATTTGTGTTACAAAGACATGGTCCTAAGTTTTCCTAAAATTAAGTTTTCTAAAGGATTCTTACAAGGATGAATCCTAGGAAAACACCCATAACACAAGTACGAGAGGGCCAGTCATGACCGAACCTCTGGACCCCTTAATCTTATTCACATTGATATAGCTATTCCTTTCACTCATTTGTCAATGAGTCAAGCAAAATATGTCATAAGCTTCGTTGATGACTTTTCCAGATATTGTTGGGTCTTCTTCCTCAAGCACAAGTCAGAAGTTTTTGACATATTCAATGTTTTTAAAGACTTAGTTGAGAACCAGTCTAGGAAAAAGGTCAAGGTCGTCAGGTCTGATAATGTTGGTGAAATGTCAAATATAAATTTATACAATATTGTTAAGATGCATGAATCTAGATGCAACACCTATTCCTTACACACCTCAACAGAATGGTGTTGCTAAGAGGAAGAATATATCCCCCAAGGAGATGGCCACTTGCATGATGGATTCTAAACATTCTCCACCATTTTTTTTGCTAAGGCAATCAAATGTGCATATTATATCTAGAATAGGGTGCATCACAAATTTCTTGATGGAATCACTCCTATATCTTATATTCGAGAGTGCCCTTTCTGTCAAGGACGCATGTTTTTCCGAGTAGTATTATCTAATGGTTGAATAAAATCAAGAAACATATGAATACGCATTAGAAGGTCCAATATGGAAAACAACCATGAAAGAGGAATACTATTTTCTCGAGAAGAATGAGACATGGGAACTAGTAAATCTCCCACCAGAGACAGAACTAGTCAAATGAAAATGGGTATTTAAGACAAAGTTTGATGTTGATGGCCGTCCTATGAAGTATAAGGAAATTTTACTGGCCAAGGGTTTCTCCCAATTCCAAGGAATTGACTACAATGAAACCATTGCACCTGTGGAAAACATGGACTCTATAAGACTAGGTTTGTTGATTTCAGCTTCCAAGCAATGGGAGGTACATCACATGGATGTGAATAGTGCATTTATACATGGATATTTCAAAGAATATATATATATGTATGTATGTATCTGTGTGTGTGTGTGTGTGTGTGTGTGTAGCATCCATAATGTTTAGTTACTAATTCATATCTTGTGTGCAGGTTGAGGAAATCACCATATGGGATAACAAGATCCTAGATCTTGGTATGCCAAGATTAATGGCTTTCTGCTATCACATATCTTTAGTAGATGAAAGTCTAACCCAACTGTCTATTTGAAGTTGATTCATGGTTCAATCATTATTATTTTTTTGTATGTGGATGACCTTTTTATAAGAGGAAGTTCCATGAAATAAATTGTCTCCTTGAAGTATGCTTTGAATCATTCCTTCTCCATGACTGATTTGGGGTTTTTGAGCCAATTCTTAGGGCTTGAGATTTCACAATAAACCCTTGGAATCAAATTACATCAGTCCAAATATGATTTCGACCTAGTAAAAAAGTTTGGTATGAAGGATTGCACGACAATCAAGACTCCTTTCCTCTCAATAATTAAGCTTCAAGAAGAAAATTCAACTCCTTTGGTAAACAACACACTATATAGGTAGCTAGTTGGTTTTATGCTCTATTTGACTCACACTCAACCTTATATTTGTTATGCAGTGAGTGTGCAATATATACACATGGGTCAACCACATGACATTCACTGGAGGGAAGAAAAGATAATATTGTACTTTTTGCAAGGAACAAAGACACATGGGATTCACTATGTTGCAAAATTTGACCTAGAGTTGGTTGGTTTTACTGAATCTGATTGGGAAAGTGATAACACTAATAGAGAATCAACTTTTATATATGTGTTTATGCTTTCATATGGATTAATCAGCTGGTCAAGTAAAAATCAAAGTGTCATTGCACTTTCTTCTACCGAGTAAGAATACAAAGGATATGTGAGTGCATCTACTCAATGTTTGTGGTTGCAGGGTATACTTGGAGAGTTTAGGATTGAATCTGACACTTCCACAGTAATTTATTGTGAAAACCAAACTATTATTCGAATATCAATAGAACTAGTACAAAGGAAGCAAACCAAACACATGAACTACATCAGACTTCCCAATTTAGTAAGTGTGTATTTCTTACTTATCTAGATTTAGACTTCTTTTCAACAACTTTTAAGGAAAAAGATGAAAGCTAGTCACATGGGAACTTCCTTGATTTTTACACAACTCATCCTCCATCTATTTCTCTCTTGAACGCATGATTATATTGAATTTACATCACTTATCAGCTGATATACCTCATTCAGCCAATTCGTGACCTCCTTCACTTATTTGGAAAGTGTTTTATGCACCTAGGGGGGGTTTTTGACTTTTAGTAAGCCTCCTTTTGTGAGGATTCAACTTGCCTCCTTAGGAATTCAAATATATGATGTAATTATATATTTGTATAGCCTATTATTTTGTAAGGTTGGATTATGTAAACTTATTAAATGCAAGTTTTTGTTATGCACCAATTTCAATCTCCAATTTGAGTGGAACTATGCATGTATTCAAGAAAA
>LPNX011110041.1:1562-52054 GCA_001517045.1 Pseudotsuga menziesii | reverse complement strand
CCCCCCTTAATCCAAACATGGAAAAGCTGAGACCAAAGGTCACCCTTATAATTTAATGAAAAAAAATTAATTTCTCAATAAACCAAGGAAATGGGGAAATCCTCAACCACGACCCCCCCAAAAAAAAACAAAATATATATATACATATATATATGAAGATTCAACCAGGAACTAAAAACCGAATCAAAACTTCACACCAAGAAGAGATATGAGATACACAAATATCCTCTGAATAAAATATTTTATAAATGTGTGCAACCTACTCCTCTATAGGGCAGTAATGGAGAATGGTAGTATTATTATGCACCAGTTCCCAGATGTAGTGCATATGGACTTCTATGTGTTTGGTCCATTTCTTATGTACTGAACTATTGCAAATTTTAACTGTACTTTGGTTATCATAGAAAACTATTGTTCAAGGAGAAGTTTGAATATCAAACTCTGTCAAAATCCAATGTAGGTGAAATCCCTGAATAACTGCATTTATAACCCCTCGACACTCAGCTTTCATGAAAGAGAGATAAATATAGACTTTCTTCTTCCTTTACCAGCATATTGGTCCAGATCCCATCATGAACACAAACCCTGAAGTATATTTTTGGTTAGTACTGGCTCCAACATAGTATAAATAAGTAAAACCAACTAGATCTAGTTTAGCACCAACAGAATATTGAATCCCAAACTCTCTAGTACACTACACATAATGTAATATGCAATTTCCTACCTTCCAATGCAACTTATGTGGATCTTGCATGAACTTAGCAACAACACTCACAACATATGACAAGTTTGGTCTCGAATTCTTAAGGTACAATAAGCTACCAATCAGTTGTCTGTAGAGAGTGCTATCAAGTAGAGGTGTAAAGGAACATTCTTCTAATATGGTGCTAGATATGAAGGGGAAATATGCTTCTTTGCAATCATTCATACGGAACCTCTTGAGAAAATCACCTACGTATCTAGACTGAGTAATCATGATCCCTGAATCTTTTTTATTCACTTCAAGGCTAACAAACCACCTCAACAGTGGGCTTATCAAACTTAAACATGGATAATGCAAAGCTACAAATCCATTTTTAAAAAATCAATT
The DNA here is from genome assembly GCA_001517045.1 of Pseudotsuga menziesii. Lineage (NCBI taxonomy): Eukaryota > Viridiplantae > Streptophyta > Pinopsida > Pinales > Pinaceae > Pseudotsuga > Pseudotsuga menziesii. The sequence goes on along the minus strand of LPNX011110041.1, from coordinate 50,964 downwards.
GGAATATGGGAACTTGAATATTAAATTGAACAAATTTTCTCTCCTTTCAAAAACAATGGAGATATCCAAGCAAAAATTAAAAAGAAATAGAAAATGAAAATGAGTCTTTAGTGTAGATAGAATTTTATTAACCATATCTACTTTACTTCCCAAAACATTGTATACATATAGGGAACACCTAAAAAGTATTAATATTTACAAATGACTTTTCCCATGAATATAAAATATTATTAACAAAAAAGAGAAAATTCAATATTACAAGATAATGGCTAGAAATATTTCAAATTTATTACCAAAACATAGAGTTTAAACTATCCTACAACAACCAAATAGAAAAAACAAAAATAGACCCTCCAAACATTAAAAATCAACCCCCTAGTATAATTTGAAATTTAGTCTTTCAAGCAAAAATTACAAATCAGTTTATCAAAGAAAATTATAGGTGTGCACTTGCAAACCATCAAAACCAATAAATAGCTTCATGAACACAAATTAAACATGAGCCATTGGAGTACATAAAATCATTTTAAATCCAATATTCATACTTAATGTAATGCTGGTATGAATTATCTACACCCTGTTCAAAAACAATAACTAGACAAAATAACAACATATAAACCACAGTTTTCTAAGTTGTGATTCAGCCAACCCAACACCCACAAGGAACCTTAGAAGAGAGATCCATTGAAACTTAACATGCTGAAACAAATCCTAGTTTTATCATATATGTAAACATTTCCTTAAGTGAACGTGGAAAAATATTATAGAGAGGCACTTTGAAGACAAAACCTTATGTCTTAAAAGAATTCATAAAATTAACCAAATATGAACTATTGGACACATCAGTTAAAAAATAAAAATAAAACAATTGTTCGAGGAAATTTTAGCCAATGAATCCATAATAGGGTAAAACTTGGGCCTATAGTTATTAAAGGGGAAATTGTAACCAATAGATATTTGATTTAATGGCATCAAGAAGAATTTGAAGCTCCAGTATGAACATTCGAAGTACAATGAGGAAATTTCATTTTGTATTCCCATAAACCAACAATAGTTATATCACACGCAATGTGAAGTTGTGTGCAAAGGTCAATTTTACTAAATGTCTACCTATTGATATCTTGATTGAGATATTTGGCCAGGTTTGGAAGAAAATAATAAGTGTCAACAATTATCCTTGAGATGTAGAGTATTCTTTGAGTGTTTTTTTATCTTACCCAACACAATTAATGGACATGAATGTATTCCAAGAATACCCCGATAATAAACATAGGAAATTGAAATAGAAATCCTACCTTATGGAAGAGAATTGAACACTAACACTTGATAGAAGTGGCATACCTCTCTACGGATGAGTAAAATGAGAAAGAATACAAAATCACTGGAAAAAAAAAATTCTACTACGAAAGTTGCTAGCTTGGATAGGGTTGTGGTAGCTCCCCCACCTAATATTCCTTATAGGGAAGAACATCAAAGGATATCAATTCAAGTAATGAAGCGAAAGGAAAAGGGGCATCACATTCAATGAAGCAATCTTTATATTATAATTAAAGGGTTTGGAACCTATAGAGGAAAAAAATAATGAAACCAAGAAAGTAAAACTACCACATAACACCAAAAAGGATATTTTCAACCAACAATTGACATTGAATTTTGAGGAATTGAGATCACAAAAGATATGCCATGGAATTTATTTTTCTTAGTTTGTCTAGTCATGTATTTCTTATAAAGGAAAACCCTATATTGTTTATGTGATGATTCAATGAAAAATCGGGTAGAAGCAACATAGTTAGAGAATGATTAGATGTAGCGATGATGTGGCATTAATAACTTGGACATATGAGTGAAAAATGATTGAAACTGTGTCATGATTGAGGTATGATTTATGGGAATAATTTTTGTAATTTAGACTTGTGTGAGCACTATATTTTTAGTAAATAGAAGATAATTCAATTTACTGCAATGTTTGGTAAAAGTTCATATATTTTGCAACTTATTCATTCTAATATATTTGTACCATTCCTCTTGTATCTATAAATGGTGCTAGATTTTTTTAAACGTCAATATATTATTATTCTAGAAAAGTGTGGGGATATTTTCTAAGAAATAAGTTCGAATACTTTGACAAATTTTAATAGTTCAAGGAATGAGTAGAGAAAAGTTTTGGCAAGTTTGTTTTATGTCTCGGTTCAAAGAATGGAGGAGAATATTGCTCCAAGGAATTTGATAAATTTTGTATGCAAGAAGGAATTAAGCACCATAATATTTCTCTATATACTCCATGACAAAATGTTGTGGTTTAAAAGATGCATCACAAATGATGGAATGTTATAGAGCAATGCTTGTCGCATCTAGTTTGGATATTGGATTATGCGAAGAGGTTGTCAATACAAATTAATATCTTTTAAGCATATCACCTAAAGTTTCATTTGATGGAAACATTCAAGAGGTGGTTTGGTGTAGAAATCTAGTTGATTATTCTCATTTGTGTATCTTTGGTTATGATGCATTTTTCAATGTTCCTAAAGAATAGGTCCAAACATAACAAAAAATAAAGGAAATGTGTTTTTCTCAATTATGATTATACAATAAATGGGTATAGACAATGGGAGCCTACTACACACAAGGTAATTGTTAGTTAGGATATTATGTTTACTGAAAAATACATGTGAAATAGGTGTGCACAACATACAATTGAGATTCTACATATTTAAGTATAAATGAGTGAAGATGAAAATGAATCCTTTATCAACAGGAATAACAACATGTTCAACGAGCACAACTTAGAATATATGCACTTCCCAAGACACATCCAAAAAGGTATTCTCCTTCTTTTCAATCTTTTTTGTTTTATTAATTGATGACGGTGAACCTAGTTCATTTAAGGAAACTAAAGAATATAAGAATGCAGATAAATGGAGGAAATCCATGGATGAATAAATTAATGCACTACAAAAAAATTAACATGGTAGGTTATCAATCTCCCACTAGAAAAAAAGGTTTTTGGAAACAAGTGGGTTCATAAAGTAAAGAATAACACTAATGGGGTGCTGGAAGGTCATAAAGATTGTTTGGTGGAAGAAGGTTATGTGCAAAAGTTAGGTATATATTTTAATGAAATATTATCTCTCTTATGAAGGTTAATAATGTAGGGCTTTTACTTGCACTTGTAGTAGCACATGATTTAGAGTTGGAGCAACTATACATGTAAAAATTGCTCTCATGCATGGTGATCTCAAGGAAGAAATCTATATGGATCAACCTGACGACTGTAAATAAAAAGGATAAGATCACTTGGTTTGCATACTTAAGAAATATATGTATGGATTGAAATATTTTCCAAGGATGTGGCACAAAAAATGTCACCTTCAAGAAGATTCAAGGATCTAGTAGAACTGAATTTGACAATAGGGCATATTATAAAAGGTTTGACTCTGGTAGTTTTATTGTATTGTTGGTGTGTGTTGATGATATGCCAGTTTAAAGCCTCAACATGTAGAAAATCATTGAAATTTAGATATTGGGACACCTTGTTGCCTCCTAGGAGCTGTGGGTTTTGATATCGGGACACCTTGTAGAATGAAACATGTATTGACTATTTTCTTTACCAAAACTTGACAAAGACACAAGTGATATTAGTTATATCACTTGACATTAATTGTGTCACTCGAAAATAAAATAAAATAAAATTTCCAATTTTGAAAATGAATTGTTACACTATAGATGGATTGAAAGACCACCTCTCTCACGTGGGTAGAGTTGTATTAAAACCTTTCACCTAGGGAATTACCCTCGAACCTTGAAAAGAGTGCATGCAGGTATGGGTAGCGTAAGATTCATGAAGGATAGTATAAGGTATCTCAGGTAGGGTTTAACTCTTTTTCTTATCCTCGAATGGTATGGTGGAAATAGATAAATAGTCCCTACATGGCATAATGTGGGTTAGCAAGTTCTATTCAAACGAAGATAGGAATAAAAAAATTGCTAAAGGAAAGGTATCTAACCAAAGATATATATGAAAGTAAATATGGAAATATAAAAAACATTATTATTACCTTAAACCTGAAATGTTGGAGAATGACGAGCGGGTACTCACCTAGCATTGAAATCCTCACCTGTTGATAGAAGAAATAGTTGCATTAGCCAAGCTAAGTAAGCAATAACCCCATCCACTGTAGTGTTCATCTTGCTAAAATTGAGACTTCTATGAGAATTGGATAAATTTTTTATGCATTTATGTGTCATAGCATTAACATTGGATAAAATTCCTTGGATATATGTATAACTCTAAGTACCGTAAATTTTTTCAGTTTTCATATATATTGATTAGTTATATTACATAAGGTTATATGATTCGTTAGTGTTACATCAAGGGTCATAGGAAAATTCTCACATATATTTAACACCTCATGAACAAATTTTTTATTAATTTGACAAAGAATTATGTTGGTGTTTCTATTCATAATTACCCTTTCGTTTGGAGAATAATTACTAACGCAGGATTCTACGAATTCTATGAAGTGTAGGGTTTGTTCAGCATATAAATAGTACAAAAAAGAACCACAAACATTCAAAATATCTCTTCCCCACGACTTAAATCCCCATAATTATTCTTTATTTTGAGAGATACTGCACATATACAATACTGGGTCGAAGACATTCCCTTCTCTATCAATTATGACATCTTCTCTACTATCCATGAGATTACGAAGTGAAAATAAATTCAGAGTCCCCTTTATAACAGAAAATCTAACAAGAATCAAAGTGTTAGAGCTACTTGTTGAGTGGATAAAAACCTACAAATGACCTTCAGACTGCAACTTGAATTGTAGACTAGTTTGTTGTTAGCATCCCACCTTTTCCTTCGTGCCATGAAAAATAAAATTTTAAATTTTCCAATGGTTCTTTTATACTGTGATGAAACCGGTTTCAGAAGCCTCAGAAAGTGGTTTGTTCCTTTCCACTTTTACCAGTGTAACTTACCTAGTTGTGCCACATGGAAAGTGGTTTACAATATGTTACCACTTCTTTCCCTAATCTTTCATGCTATTCCATGCTCCAGATCGCTTGTGAGCTGTTGATTTTCTCTCAACTAAATCTCTGTCGTTCATTTATATCCTCCTGCTCTTGACATCATACCTAGGTCCCACAAACGTGTGCACAATCTACACGTCCGATCCAATATCTCTTATCACCTCTTATCTTAGTCATATCACAAGGTATCCTAGGATTTATTGCGCTAAGGAAAATTCATTCTTTGACTTAATCATATGCATCCAAACTGTAATCTTTTTAAGAACGTTGTAAAATATTAATTTCAAAAATTCCAAATAAAAAAAAAAACATAGAGTCAACATCTGGTTTTGATGTGTATGCTATCCTCCCTGTGAGGTAGAAAAAAAATTGTAGACCCAGTGCCTCACTTTTTTAGTATTTATTTAGTAGGAGTCCTCTTCCAAATCCTAGGGCCTTCTCTTTGGGCTTCCAATTCGGAAAACTGGTCCATACTTGTAACTCAAAATTTGTAGTGGAAATGTACAATGTTCATATACAACGAAATTTTCAAATCCTTCACTTAGAGTAATGTTTCAAAAACCTCTCATTTACTGGGCCATACTTCTCCATCCAAATGATACAAGATAAATGCATTGTTTCCTCGAAAATATGCAACGGTATATGGTCCTTTCCAAAACAATTAAACTTTTTAGCGTCATCTTAATTCATGTAATCCTATTTTAAAACTAAATCACCAACTTGAAAATATTTAGGTTTTCTTTTCTTATCAAAAACCTCTTTTCATTTTTTCTTGAAAGTCTTGAGCTCTGTCAAGTACTTTTTGCTTCAGTTCTTGGACTATTATCAAATGATTAATTCTCCTTTGAATTTCATTAGGATCGTCTTCTTGATCTTGTATGAGTTTCATCGTAGGTAATCCCGATGAAGGAGGAAAAGCTACTTTTGTTCCATAAACCAATTGAAAAGGTGAAGTATCAATTTGATTTTTAGAACCGACTCTATCAACCTACAAAGCAAATATTATTTTTGAATGCCAAGCCTTTCTGTTATCTTGCAGTATTTTTTTTATAATCCTAACCAGATTCTTATTGGATTATTCAACCAAACCATTTCGTAGAGGATAATATTTAGTCGAATGACTCACTGTGACATTATATTTTTGACAAAAACTCACCATTTTCTTATATTTGAAAGCATGATAATTATCAGTAATAATCCTCCTTGGGAAACCAAATCTAGATTGGATATTTTGTTGTAGAAATTTGATGATCACAACATTTGTAGCTCTTCAAATTAGAACGATATCAATCGATATAGTGAAATAATAAGTTCCAATCATAATCAACATATGCTGTCCTCAAGAAGTAGGATTTATTTCACCAATGAAATCTAAACCCCATTGTAGAACTCGCTCTTCGAAAGAAATTGGATTCAAAATCAAAGGTATCAATTTTCTTCTTCCTTCAAATGTTGATATTGATGGTAAGACGCTACTTATTTTTATACATCAAAAAACATATTGTTCTAATAAAACACTTCCCTCAAATTTGTGTTTACAGTAGCTTTCCAATAATGATGACCCTCACAAGAACCTGCACGAAATTATTTCATAGTGACCTTGGCCTCTTCTTCAAGAAAATAATTCAGAAAAAATCCTCCAGGATATTTCCAATACAAATAACCATTCGTCATAGAAAATTTAGCTACTTTCAATTTTATTGAAGTTTCCTTAGTCCTACTCAATTTTGATGGAGCTTGTAAATTTGAAATACATAAACAATATCTTTATAACAGGGAGATAAGATAAAATCTTGAGATACATGTAACTCTGGTTTCTAGCCCACTTCTATTGACATATTGGAAATATGATTAATATGTAATGAATCACAAGTTGAATCAACCATTAGTTTTTCCAAACCCTGTCCTTTGATAAACTTCGTGGATTTGATTTCCAAATCATATTCAAAGAGGGAAAACTATCAATTTTCCTCTACAACCTTCAGGTTCCGGTTGTGTTAAAATAGCTTTCATTGTATTGTTTGGAACAAAAGCAATAATGTGAGAATGAAATACATATACTCTAAATTCCTTCAAATATTTAATTAGAGCATACACCTATTTATCCATGACATTATACTTGAGTTCATCATCTCTTAAATCTCTACTAAAATAGGAAAATGGATTCTCAAAACCTTCATCATCCTTTTGCAATAACAGCCCAACAATTGTTTGTTCTTAACCAAAAGAAAACATAAGGAAATCCTTTGAAAACTCATTTCTAACAAGAACACAATTCCTTTGGTATTTCTCTTTTTATGTTATCAAAAGATATTATAGCTTCGGTCATCTATTTAATTTCATTTCCTTTTTTTAGCATATTACTAATTGTTTTCAAAATTTCTGCAAAATTAGGAACAAATCTCCTCAAAAACATGTGACCCTTTAGTGGAAAGAATGAATTTCTTTATTGTTTCTAGGAATACCAATATTTTAGATTGCAACTACCATATCATGATCAATCTTTATTCCATCTTTAGAAATGATGTGGCCCAACAATTTTCCTTCCTTCATGGCAAAGTGAGACTTCTTGGGATTAAAAGAAATTCCAAATTTTGTACAGTTCAAGAATATATTTTCCAGATGTTTCAAATGATATGCATCAGTTTTAGAAAATACATTCATATCATCCATATACACAACCAAAAACTTTTCTTTATCTTCTGCTAATGCTATATCCATCGCCCTTTAAAAATTAGCGCCTGCACTATTTAACCCAAAAGGCATTTTGGCATACATGAAGGTTCCCTAGGGTGTAGTAAAAGTTTTTTTCTCCTGGTCTTCTGGATCAACTTTGATCTTATTATAGCTTGAGAATCCATCCAACATAGACATCTTTTCTACCCCAACCACCTGCTAAAACATATGGTCCATTTTTGGAAGGGGGTAGTTATATTTCATATAAACTTTATTCAAGTTTCTAAAATATACACACAATCGGGTTTCTTCACTTTTTTTTCTTACAGATACTATGTTTGCAATCCACTTCTAAAATCTTAGAGAAAAAATTATCTTGGCATCAAAAATTCTTTTAGCTTCTTTTTTCTATAAAAGGCACCAGTGTAGGATCTATTCTTCTTAACATCTGTTTAAAAGGATTCTCATTAGAATTTTTTGGGATAGTTTGTTAAATTATATAAGTATCACATTCCTCGAATCCTCATAATTCCATGCAAACACATCTAGAAACTTCCTCGCCTACTCAAAATATTTATCTTTTTCTGTTTGGGAAAATTTTTTAGATAACTTTACTATTTTAGACTATTCCTCTATTCCAAGTTAACATTATTGTACTTCATTATCATCTGGGCTGGCCATGGGATTCTTGGTTACATTATTGTATCGAACAACATCTCTAAAGGAACCAGGAATACACTTGTTTTTGAGTTGGATTATTTCTCTCCCCAGAATGTTATTAATAAATTATTTTGGATCAGGATCCTAGTCATCAATACCATTAGTTTGTTCATCTTTTGAATCATCTTGATTTCCTCCATCAATTTTGGTCCTTACAAATTCACCTGTCAACTCTAAAAACTTTTTGATCTGCTAATCATCTTCAAATAATTCCCAATGTTTCACATTATCCTGTATAGAGGGTCTATGCTTAATCACAATCTCATATTTTCTATTTGGATGAATTGGGATTTTAAAAGTACTGGAAATTGTAGCTAGAGTAGATGAAATACTATTATGTTCTCTTGGAACCAGGAATTTACGCTTAGTAAGAAAGTTTCCAAATAGGTCCCACACTTCATTCTTGTAGGCTCTCATTTTTGGGTATTTATTTTGATAGAAACCATTCACCTGATAGACTATCAACTAAGAACTTCCATATACAGCTAACCTCCTAGCTCCCAAATCTTTTAGAATATTTAGACCCAAAATCAAAGATTCATATTTAGCATCATTATTTGTACATTCAAAGGATAATTTAGAAGAAAGAAGCTTTGAACCATTACTTGGGTATCTTATCCACACACCAAATCCTGCACCATTTTTGTTTGTGGCTCCATCAAAATCCATGTTAAACAATATTCTTGCATCTAGATCTTTCTTGAGCTCTTGTTCTTTTCTGGAAATTTGATAACTACTTTGTCGAAAATTTCAGGACCTTCTTCTTTATCTACATTTGTTTCTTTTGGACCAGCATCATAGTAAAAATTAGAATAACCAATGTTTGTATCCATGGAACAAACAAGATTATTTAATGACAGATTTTGATTACTAACCACATATGCCAACTTCTTCTCTCTGTATAGCCACCTATGATCACTGAAAGCTGGAATGGTTGCATAACACATGTTTATTACAAATGTCCACTTTAATTTTGAATCCCATGATCTAGATAACAACATGCCATACTTAAGATGAACATCATCACCACCACGTCCATAACAACACTCTTGGCTGGGATTTGAGTCAAAGTCATCACTAGATCTTTAATTAACCCCAAACATCTTACTTTTCTAGAATCAAAATAGAAAAGATCTTAGTATTGCCTTGTGATATATTATAAACCCAAAATTTCCACTACATCTTTCGACATAATATTATGGGAAGCTCCTAAATTCAAAAGAGCATTATGAAGGATCATGCCATGAATATTGATACTTAGGTAGATTAATAGAGGTACATATTCACCATTGTCATCAATATTTGGGCCAAAAATAATGGAGCATCGTCATGAACTTCTAAAGTATCCAGCTATTGGTCCTCTTCTCCCTTTATGATTCTAGAAATTTTAGTTTTATACTCTACATTTATCAAAAGCTTGTTGAAAGGAACCAAGATCTTGATCTTCAATATTTCATTTTTTAAGCTGAAACACGACTGAGATACTTCATGTTCTTTAATATTTGTGTCTTTCTTGGGATGATCTACTTTAATACCCTCTTGATTTCTTTGGTTAGTGGAGGGTTGATCATTTGGGCCCTTACATGTATAAATCAAAACAATATATCCTTGGGGTGCACGATATAATGTTTTTCTAATGGATCATTCACACACGCCAATGTTGAGTATATGGTTTTCATTGATGTCAAAAGTGTTCACAAATGACAAAGAAATAACCAACGTATATAATGGTTGAACCTACTCAGTAAAAGACTAACGTAGTCATGCAGTAAAAGACTAAGGTAGTCATGACATGGCATGACATAGTTGGGAATGTGGCATGACATATATGATGAAATGGAGTAAAAATATCAAGTGAAGGAGGATCAGTTTTGAAATATCAAGATCAAATGGTGGACATTGATCCCACACAAGATCCAATGGTTAGGAAACATCCCGCAAGTCGCATGGGGAAGGAAATTTGTGGGGAAGCAACTTAGGAAAGTTGGTCGGGCATCCCGCTTCCCGCATCCCACATCCCAAAATATGAAGATCAGATGGTTGAGATTAATCCCACCAAAAATATATCAATGATGCAGAAAGAACGTTGCGAAAAGGAAATTGCAGAAGTCCGAAAATCAGAAAGAACGATTCTACATCCCACAATCCGCAAGATCAACCGTTAGGAGTGACTGCAAAATATCGATAGTGCAGAAGAAATATTGTGGAAAATATGGTTGTGGAAAGATGTTTCACAGAAAGGATAAAAAGGATGAATTGACATCCCACAAACTAGAGATCGATGGTTAGGAAAAATGCCCGACGAAGATCATCGGTCAGAAATCGTTGTGAGGTAATTTTGATATGGAAAGGAGATTTCAAGGAGGAAATATTTAGAATATATCTATGGTCTAGATCATACTTGATAGTAGGATCAACGCCTCTAATTGAAACTACTAAATATCATTTCCAAAAGAGTTTTTGCATTGCGGAAATATCAGAGAACGATAAACAGGTCTGTGAAATTGAGATCTGAGGCTGAGAGAGGAATGAAACGTCAACATTTGGTGAAGGAATGCAATGAATTGAAAATTTAAGTGTTATTTGTGTGTGTTTGTAAACAAACAGTCACAACCCATATTGAAAACATGCAGCAATGAAGAGTTTCATTGAAATGGTGAAGGTACTAGGTATTTAAATGAATTTTGTGTTCTAAATGAAGTGTCTTTGTTAACTAGTTTAATAGAGTCCATAGTGAATAGCTTACGGCTATTCCACAGTTTGAATAAAATTAGAATAGGGTGGCATGGTGGTGCTAAGGTAGACCATAGGTCTCCAGGGGCGGTTGAAGCCTCCTTCTAGTTGTATTTGGAGAACAGGGTGTCATAGCATCCTTGTCTGTTTTGAAAAGACATAAAACCATAAGGGATGTTGTAGCATCCTATTCTGTAGCTACAGGAAAAACCTAGGGTGTATCTTGCATTCTTTCTGTTGTAGCAGATAAACAATTTTATAAATTCATCTTATTAATGAGTATGAGTTGGTGGTTTTCTCTTTGAGGTTTCCACAATAAAATCTGTGTTATAATTGTTGATTATTTTGTGTTTTAGTTAAAAAAGGTCAATACTGATTCATCCCCCCCCCTCTTAGTATTGTGGGATAAACCAACAACCAATTATGTTATTCTCATTTATTAATTGACCTTATTATCAATCCTAACAATTTATATTTCCAGGATGTATTCCTACATCTTTTGCAGCTTGATGCCCCATTTTTTACTGGGAGGGTACATTCCCTCGAGTGTCGTTATCCTGCACACGTTTCCTTGCATTGAGCATAAGTATGTTCTACTACTTAGAACTAGCTTGTTTGACCCATGACACTCATCTCCTCCTAGATTTGTAACTATAAAGCACTTTTATTCTTTTTCAAGCTTTTCAAAATATCTGAAAAAAGACAAAAAAAAAATAAAAAAACCAAAAATCTGGACAGGAAAATATGTTATATTTAGCAGCAGTTGAGTCGTGTCGCCTTCGAATAGAGCACTATATATCACATCCGTTGGTTGGGTTATTAGTTGTATTTTAAGAGCTGTACTCATTACTCTGATTTTATCTCCATCGACTGGTTAATCTTCTAGTCCCTACAAATCCTTTGTTGATGCCTCCTGCATCATAGAGATGTCCCAGTTTGCATGTCGAGTCCATGCTGCTTATCTTCAGTCACCATTTTCATTTATGCTCTTGTTCAAAGGAATTTGAAACCTTAGGCGGCCATTCCTCAGTTGTATTGAGTTTGCATGTCGGCCATTCCTGGTATTGTTATTGGTTTACACATATCTTGTTCGAGTCCTTCCACATTATACAGCGTTGCTGAGGACCTCATGTTGGTTGATGGGGGATGCCTTAATGACCTCCTTCCAACCAATTCTATCCCATCGACTTCAGATCATTTATTCTGGGATAAGAGTCTAGAGTCATTTGAGTGCCTTGAGACTTACAGTCATCAGTGGTAGGTTCTCTCGCCATCGACAGTTTTGGGAATACATCAATGTCCCCTAATTGATGGATTCTTTCAAGTGTTCGACCTCAACACATATATTCAGACTTGTTATATTGCACTCTGGTACCCTGATTCCCATTTTCATTATTGGTGGGTGATCTCACGTCTGTTAACGGTATACATCAATGACCGGTAATCAGACGATGGACTACTATGTTTGACCTCGACACCTCTACTCACATAGTAGGACATGTACTCATAGCGGTTTGTGTAGAAGACTTTCTAGATTGCTGGCATTCCATATATGCTACCTCCTTGATCGTGCCAATGTTCATGAGATGTCATCTCTCGTGACTTGATTCCATTGTATGTCATATATCTTTAGCCATTATGGAGATCTTGATCCATTGTATATCTTCAGCTTCTATGGATATCTTGATCCTTTGTATATCTTCATCATAGAGATTTTGATCTATTATATATTGTACGTGGCGATGACCACATATGTCACATTCTGTATGTCATGCCTATTCATGGCCATTGTATGCTTATGTATCAGGGACTGCTATATGTATTCATAGTCATATGCAGAGATTGATTATTGTACTATACTAATGGATGGATGGTTCTTCCACCTGGTTCTTCATCACTCCACTTCTGGGATGGATTTATAATGTATTTTAGCCATCATGTTACCCCTATGACCTCACACATTAGGGGGCATCAGTTACAACTTATTCTACCACACATGGTTGATCACACATTTATGGCCTTCCCAGTCCCTCTACAAACTCTTTGGACCCCATGGACCAATATTATACTTTGATGTTTCCAAGTTAAATCCCTAAAAACACATGTTTATTGCTATACGCGACTTTTAATCCCATACTCGTGTATATACACGGATAGTGAACTCAAACTCGTGTACATCGGGATGTGTCCATCAGTCCAAATATTTTTGGAGTTTTTCTTGATGTGTTTCTGAACCACTTGACTCTTGGCCTTCCATATGCCTCGCGATCGCTCAGATTTGACCCTCCATTACCCCTTTGGAGTGCTATATAAGGAACCCATTGGATACACTGAAGGAGAGGAATCGAAGACCAAGGAAACTATAGTTCATTATTGTGATAGCTTGCTTATACTTTAGTCTGCATTCCTTTGTCCCTTTGGATCACTTTGTGTTCTTCCTAAGCTTTCCTTTGCTTGTGAGCTTGCTATGGAGAGATGGAGGACATAAGTGGTGGAGGCCCAGGTGGAGGACTCAGTTTCTATGGTTTGCAGACGTGCCAACAGAGGTTGTCACTTGTGTAATCTCTGATTTGATTAATAGAAATATCTTTTCCTATCCATTTAATGTGCAATTGAATGAATATTAAATCCATGGATATGTTTAATTGTTTATAAATTGATCAATATATATGCTAGAGTATATCTAACACAATATTATACATCATGCTTACCTTGTTTACTGTTGTTGAGAGTGAATTGCTAAAGCAAACAAGATTGGAAAAAGCTCAATGGGGATCTACTTCAACAGTCCAGAATAAGGTACGACCCATGATCCCTTAGTGTTATATATTTGGTTTCTCTTGCATATGGGAAAGGATTGATTTTTGCAAATTATCTGTCTGTTGTGCTACACCCCAAGCCATAGGAAGTTTCTCTCTGTAACAAATATTGCCTGAGAAGGTGTTAGGAGACCTTCAAAAATTTCCATGTTCCTCGATTTCCAAATTTCCCAACATATTATAGCTGGAAGATCCATCCTATTCTTATTGTTTCTCCAATTCTACAAACACACTTCTAAGGAGGCTCCTCTCCATTTCTTGTGAATGATATAACATTCGTTGTTCCTCCAGATCTCTTGTGTAAAGGAACATTGTATAAGAAGAAGTTCACTGGTCTCTAATTCCATCCTACATAGACTACACATCCTAGGACAATTAAATCCTATTTTTATCAAGTTCTCCCATGTGAGAATGTATTTGTTGAATCCCAGCCAAAAATATATTTTGGATTTTAATTGAATCCGTGTCTTCCAAATCTCTTTGTACCACCATTTGGGATCATAACCATGACCAACCCATAATGTTAAATAAGAATCCTTTGCATTGATCATTCTCGTCTTATCATTCGATGACCAAACCAATATTCCAGCATTGTCTGATAATCTTACCCCATTCCTCTTTAATGCTTTGATGGCGTCCTCCCATTCAACTCTGTATTCAACATCCAGACCTAATTGATCTGAATTTAGCCACTCTAACATAACTTGAAGCAAACCATGCCCACCATCTACTTGATTCATAAAGTAAATTCCTTGAGAGTGTATATCACCAATGAGCTCATTTGATAATTTGAATGAGTGTTCTCTACCAATGATTGGATCCAATCCTAGTATAATGTTAGATCCATTACCAATCACCCAATCCAACCATTGACCCAATAGATCGAATGCATCTATTAGGCAGGACCATATGTTCGGTACCCCTTTTATGTTTTTCACTTCACTCCTAATCCATTGTGTCACTGTAATCCTCTTGAAATATTTTGTCATAATTACTCTATGCCATAATCTATCTTCAAATAGATCCCTCCATAAACTCTTAGTTGCCAAGGCCTTAGAAAACATATAGATATTATTGCTTCCCCATACACCTATATCTTTTGGTATTGAGATGTTATCCCATTGAGTTTGATGGTATTTGATTCCATTGTTTAGACCAATCCGTAAGAAATTGAAAATTATGATTTTGATTGCATGGAATATCCTTTTTGGAACATTACACAAAGAGATACAGTATGTATAGCTGTTGATGAATACTGAATTTATCAACACCATCCAACCCCCCGTCGATAACCACCATAGACACCAATGATTGATTATGGATTCAAATCTTTTCAATAACCACTACCAATCAATAGTTTTTTATTTCTTTGGTTTAATTATAGAGCCCAATATTTGGTACCCCCCTCCATGCATAAGAAGTTATAGGAGATGATGGATTTATATGTTTCTAATTCATTCTCAGATATACCATGATATAAGATAGTATATTTTGTCTCGTTCATAATCATCCCTAAAGCCTTGGAGTAGATGTCCATAATCCTTTTATAGGCATT
The DNA here is from genome assembly GCA_001517045.1 of Pseudotsuga menziesii. NCBI lineage: Eukaryota > Viridiplantae > Streptophyta > Pinopsida > Pinales > Pinaceae > Pseudotsuga > Pseudotsuga menziesii. The sequence continues at coordinate 35,427 of LPNX011110041.1, read as the reverse complement.
CCACTCGTCCAAATGGGAAACACCTAAGACCATAACATCAAATACAAATAGTAGGCATCCTATTATGGTGAGAGTAGATATCTTAATTCCAATAATATCACCATTGTCTTTACTATTTTCAATCAACCTACTCTTACCTTCTATAATAATCGATATAAAGGGAAACATTGCCTTACCCCCTTAGTACCTCTAAATGAGTTGGTAGGATATCCATTAATCAATACAACATAGATGACTAATTCTACACATGCCATGATCTAATTTGTCGATGCCAGATCCAACCTAATTTGTAAGAGTATCAATTTGAGAAATCCCAAATCCACTTTGTCATATGCTTTTACTAAGTCTAGTTTTAAAGCCATGGTCTATAGCCCTTTTTTCTTAATGTTAAGAAAGGCCTCTTGTGCAAATCCAACTGCATCATGTATTTGAGGATTCTCCAGAAACCCAAATTTTTCTCTTAATATACTTCTAGATAAAACTGTTTTGATCCTTCTAACAATAATTTTTGTTGTCACTTTGTATATCATAGTGCATAGGGCTATGGGTATGAAATCACTAAAAGAAGTAGGTTTGGGAAATTTTGGAATTAGAGCAATATATGTCGAGTTTAGACAATCAAATACTTTCCATTTTTTCCTTGATTACTCCACAACATTGAGAATATCACATCCCATAATGTAAAAAAATTCCAGGAAAAAATTTCAACCGTCCAACCATCCAAACACATACTCTTGGATTTAGAGAATCTTTTTAAGACTGATTCGGCCTCTTCAATGGTAATTGGGTTCCCAACAACAGTGCACTCTTGATTGTCAAAGGATCTTGGAAATTTTTGCACAATATGCATTTGATCAACAATGGATGTGTCCTTGGGATCTGAGAACAAAGTATGAAAATGGTAAACTACCTTTGTCTTAATGTTCTCAATATCATGCACCATAGTTCCATCAGCTCCCTTTATTTCCCAAATGGAATTCTCTTTCCTTTTATCATTCTCATAATGATGAAAGAATTTGGTATTTTGATCGCCCAAAGATAACCAAATGGCATGACTCTTGATTCGCCATTTTTCCTCCTCAATTAATAGACGATGCTTCTTGGTAGCCTCTGCTTCCAATAATTTCTCCTTCCCGTCGTCAAGGAAAGATCCACTTCTAAAGTTTTCATGTATATGTCTAATATTTAACCCAAACTCATGAATTTCATGTTGTGTCTTGATTTTTTTGATCTTTTTCCCATTTAATTACCCTTAACAATCTCAACTTCTGAACCAATCTCTTCATTGTTGATGGATGTTCTATCGAGGATAATAACAACCATTCCTTCCACACCATATCTCTAAATTATTTTTCTCATGCTCATGCATGGTTGTATTTTAAAGGGTAAAACATCTTCTCCCTTGTAGGTTCCAATTGAAAAAATGTGGCGAAATGGTTAGAAATAGGAACGTTATCCACCCAAGTTCTATATTTTTCCATAGAGTTGATAAAGTCCTCAATAATTAGAAATGGTCCAATCATTTCCCAATTGCATCAAAGCCTGATCTCTTGTAATTCCATGTCGGCATCAAAGGGACTTGCGCAAATAGACGTATAATTGATTCCACCATACTATATTCATAGGATAGAATAAGTTCCTTTCCACCATTGGAACCCTATTCTCTGCAATTACAACTTGTCAACAATCAGTTTAATTCATAAATGATTAGGAGAAATATAAAACATTAAATATATCTACTATCTTAACTATATAATACAGAAATAATTAAGGTAGGAATATAATACTATGTTTTATGTAATCAAAATCTAATCATTAATGTTTACTTTTCTAAAAAGACTGAAGTGGCCAAAATATCTACTTCAAATTTCCTCCCAACTATTGACTCTATTTGGTGTATGTTTCTCCACCTAGAGCGAACCCCGAGATGATGATGAATACACTAAGGTATGTTTATTAAGAGACTTTTGAAGGTTCATAAATTGATTTGGATATAAAATTCTTGTTCCAACCCAATCAAACAAGTGTAATTTGATTATTAAGAGGAAGGTCTTAAAATCAAACATGCATCACATAAATATATAACTGATTGAACACAATCAATGATCCTGAACTCTTCATACATATAATCACCAAATAAAAATGCAACATGTACAGAGCATACTCTATAACAAGGTCGGATCTGAGTTACTTGAAGTAATTAAATAAATAACACATAAATACAGCTCTGAACTAGGAACACATACATAGACAAATCACATACCCAAATGCAAATGCTATATATCAATGTAGTCTATATCTATCAACACAGACTCATATCTATCAATGTAGTCTCAGGTCTATCCATGCATACACAAAGTAATAGATCTGCAATTACTTATCGTATGCAGTATTTAAATTACATATATTAGATCCAGAATATTACAACCAAAATGAAAACGTGATAAGAGTACCATGATCCACACATTACAGAACACCATTCAAAACACATACTTGTACATAAATTGAGGAAATGATGCAAAGTATATCAACAAAAACAAAAGTTATATCATACCTCCAACATTCTACAGATCCAAGCACACGATTTGACACGGTGTAGTGTGTATCCACATATCTAAAAGTTAGATCATACCCCAACATTCTACAACTCTCTAGGAAATCTACAACTTGTCGTAGATCTTTTGGGGAAATGTATCAGATATCTTTGATCTGATACATATTGTAACAAAAATAATTCCACATGTTAACGTAGACCTTTGGGAAAACAAAATGCAAACAATTGGGAACGATTACAAATAATAAATATTGCACCTCCATTGCATACAGAGGGGAAGCATATGCAAAGACAAATAGTTGGAAAACAAAATACAGCATGGGTTTTATTTCAATATCTATAAAAAAATGAACCAAAAATCAACTAGAAACACTTTCAAGATCTATACAAGAAATTCACACAATAATCACTAGTTGTGTTTTCTATATCTATAAAATAAATTCAAACAATAATTAACTAGCAATGTTTTTCTAGCTATGTATAATAACTCAAACAATAAACAACTAGCGGCATTTTCCATATTCTTAAAATAAATAAAAACAATAATCCCTAGTTGGGTTTTCCATATCTATACAAGAAACTCGACTAATAAAGAAATAGCATCATTTTCTAGATCTTTGAAAGAAATTCAAGTAATAATCACTAGCTATGTTTTTCAGGTCTTTAAAGGAAATACAAACAATAATCCATAGCTACCTTTTTCTAGTTCTTTGAAACAAATACAAATAGTAATCATTAGCCGTGTTTTCCATATCTTTGAAGGAAGTACAAACAATAATCCCTGATTGTTTTTGCCTAGATATTTGAAAAACATACAAACAATTGTCCTTAGCAGTGTATGTTTCCATATTACTAGATCCATATAAAAATTCCAACGATACTCCAATAGAAACAATCCTCTCCAGATATGATTATGTATACTTCGACTGTTCATTATCCCATACTCATGATCCTCTCCTCCATCGGGAATGTTTCTATGCAAATAACATTTTTTGTTCAATATATCCTTCTCACACAATCCTTAGTGGGAATCACAGATATGATTTTAAATCTCATTAAAATATAAAACTCCAAGTCGATTTTGCCTCAAGTTCTCCTCTCCTTCACATTTCCTTTGTTTAATATTGTTGTAGTTCTCTAGTTCATCCTCCTCTAGCACATATGGTATTAATATAATATTATTTTTAGCACACAACCATATCATGGGAGAATAAACATTTATTTATGTTACAAAACCTTGTAAAAAGATAATATAATATATGTCATACTTTTTACCAACTATTTTCTTAACTAAAAGAGCTACAAACTTAGGCTTATTGATTTCACCTTAAGTTTAGATCATTAGTGATCTAATAGGTTTGAAAATCAAGATACATTTATAATAAATTGTTTAGTATTGGCTTATTATGTATCATAGGTTTGTAATAATAACTTGAAATAAGTTTATTTCAAGATAAAAAGTGTAGATCAAACTTTAAGCATGTAAGGAGTTGATGACCATGTACTTACTATTACTCACTTAAAGTCCTAGGTGAGGATTTCTAACCAGCTTCCTATCAATATAACATCGAATGAATGACGACATGAGGCTATCATTACTAGATCTCAAATGTTTCACTCATCATTTACCTTTCCACCTACTAAATTCATCCCCAATCGTTCTTTAGTTGTGCCAAGTTTTATCCTCCTAACCCTATCAATTGCATCTACAACTTTTATGAAGTTATAATAAGTACTTACGGTGCCATTACTTCCACTTTGTACTTCAGGTCTAGGTAGTAAGGGGATGCTATATCTTTTCCCCCTTAGAATTAACACTTCTCTGTGTTTCATGTTCATCGAAATTTGTTGTCATTCCTTCTTCCGGTTCTCATTGCTTTTTTTCACATCCCTTGTGATATACTTCAACTTTGTTGTCTTTTAACATTTTCTCTACACAATATCACAAGGTTTACCTAGAATATCATCTTAACCGTACATACCTCTAATTTTAACAAAATAATGCATAAGTAAAAATTGTCTTACTTAAACTTTTTGAAGTGTCATTCTTCATTGTAATGCTTCAAGTGGAAATCCTCTTAGTCAATTCTCAACTTGCTATACATAAATTAATCCTTATATTAATGGTTATCCAACCCAAACTATAAATGTACATTAACATCATATGCACAAATTAAATTTCAACACTATCTACTTTCATGATTTACAATGGTTGGTACACCTATTTATTCTAGTCGCCAATAGGTAAGCATATTAACACATATAAACTAGATTACTTACAACACATATACCTTTTACAAGTACTATTCTTTTTAGGCATCTTTCTGGTTTCTTCCTTGGATTTCCTCTTTCCAAGAAAACACTCGAAGTGCTAACTGTACTTCAAGTACTAACCCAAGCTACCCAACAAAAGGACGATACCCTTCTTTAGTTATCTCCAACATTCAGTCATATCTCCTATATTTGTTGTTAAGGGTGCTTCACAAAACTCAAGTGCTTCCTTTCTTGGACACCATAATACCTAGAGGTTATTTTCTTCACGGATCCCCCACTCTCGTGACAGTCCTCTTGTGACATGAATGTGTGCAAAAGGAAGCCTAACCAGATGTCTTACACCAAGGTGTCCCTAGAAATGCACAATGGTAAACATGCACCATATGTACATCCTTATTTCTTATTTCTTTTCTCACAGAAACCAAATTTATATGTACAATATCTCTCTCATATCATTTGATTGCTTGGATTCTTGGTTCCCGGGTTCTCAACATTGCTCTCGATATCATTTTCATTACTGATTCTTGGTACTTGCAGCTATTCCATAATTAATAAATCACAATATTATATCATTTATTTGTATAGCATCAATATTTTAAAATACCAATATTTTCCATTTGTCAAGGATTTCAATACCAATGATCCTAGGATGACTTATCTGTAATCATTCTCTAGCCTTATTATAATTTATAACTTGCAAACGTAATGATTCTAGTTTGCATATGATAGAATTTATATATGTGCATACCTGCTACAAAATAGGAAAAGTGTAGGTGTTTGACATATTTACCCATTGGAATCACCCATGTTGATTCCTAAGGATATTTACTTTGCATCTTAGGAAATATTTAATCGATATTTTTTTAAGAGCAATCTAGTTACATCATTCCGAGTTGATCATCTTATCCTACCAATTACTAGATGATTAGTATCTTGGTATCTCCTTTCAAACAAAATTCTTTGGTTCAACAACAGTAAACACTCCTGATTCCCTTGTTTCCCAAAAATTCACTCTAACCTACACATTCTAGTTGTTAGCATAACACTTCATAACATAATCCTTAGATAAGAAATTATTTCCTAACAAAATATGTAGTTATAGAAAATTTCCTTTTGGTATCGATATACTCTAAAAGTGCAAGTTACTCGACCTTGTTTTGTTTGTTTTGTGTGATTGCAGGTATCTCAAGAACTTCTATTGCATTTGCTACAACTACAAAATGGACTCCTCTTCAAGAAATATTCTCACTCCTTTCAACTATCATCAGTGGAAAGAGGATATTGCGATATCATTGCGCTCCAAAGGACTCTACAAAGTCACCAGGGGGATGGAGATAGAGACAAATGTAGTGATAGAGAAGGAAAAATATTGGAACAAACTAGATGAAGTGTATGGTTTCATATGCCTCTCCATTTCTAAGGATCTTATTTTCCATCTCTTATTTTATGTGATTGCAGGTATCTCAAGAAATTCTATTGCATTTGCTACAACTAAAAAATGGACTCCTCTTCAGGAAATTTTCTCACTCCTTTCAACTATCATCAGTGGAAAGAGGATATTGAGATATCATTGCACTCCAAAGGACTCTACAGAGTCACCATGGGGATGGAGATAGAGACAAATGCAGTGATAGAGAAGGAAAAATATTGGAACAAACTAGATGAAGCATATGGTTCATATGCCTCTCCATTTCTAAGGAACTTATTTTCCATCTCTCTTGATTGAAGACTCCTAAGGAAGCATGGGAACAACTTGCTAAACTCTTTAGCAAGAAGGATGATTTGAGAGCCTATCAGTTAGAGAATGAATTATCTCTCTCAATCCAGTCATATTTGAGACTGTCAATGAGTTATTTACTAATTTTAAGCACCTGGTGCTCCAATTAAAGCAATGTGAAGTTGATAATAAAGATGATAAACTCATTCTTTATATCCTTTCAAAGCCAAGACTAGACTACTTGGCCTTCATATCTACCTTCAGTACTAGAAATCTTACAATTCCAAATTGAAAGATGTCGAACCTAAATGCATTCATTGAGTCTCTTATAAATGAGCATGATAAACTTGTTCAGATGGGATCCTTGAGATCCTCCAAATATCAATATTTATGTGTTGTAGGACCCAAATATTTGAATGCAAAAGGAAATCAAAAGAAGGAGAATACAAACTTTGACCCTCCTGAGCAGAAGGAGAAAAAATACGAGTTGGATGAGCGGGCTCGAGGAAAAACAAGCAATTGGGAAAATAGAAGACAAAGTGCTCTTACTGTGTTAGAAATTTTTATCCCAAAATCTCTTGCATGAAATAAATATTGATCAGATGACCCTTCTCCTTGATAAAAATGACATGCACTCATAGCTAATGTTTCGATGGTAGATCTCTCCTCATTGAATCTGGTGCTTCGAATCATATAGTTTCATGCAAGGATACTTTCACATTAGTGGATTCCGACAGTTGCATCTCCATCCACATGGTAGATGACTCTCAAGTATCATTAAAAGGCAAAGGTACTATCCACCTAGAACATGGAATCTTTAAAAATGTTATATATGTGCCCTCTTTAACTTCAAAGATGTTGTCTATGCACCAAATGACACACACTAGTTTTCCTAAAAGAGTTGTATTCATCCCCAATTATGTTAAGATATCTGAGATAGCCACGAAAAAAATCATTCCTGTAGGGAAAGCAATCATGCTGCTAAGACCTGTGAGTTTTCCAATTTTGTTCCCGATTCAAATCCTAGTTCCCTCCTAACTCACGGGAATGAGGTCATAGGGCTATGGCATGAGATTTTTGGACAGGTAAACTATAAATATTTGTATTCCATGGTGGAATGCCTTCCAGTAACCAAATCCTCAAAAGGGATCTGTAAGGGATGCATAGTCAACAAGAATATTGAGCATAAGTTTGATCGGGGAAGAGAAAGCAAGGCTACATGCATGTTGGGGATGATCCATTCATATATCAGAGCTACAATTCCAAAAAACTCCATGATTGTATCGAGCTATGTTCTTAACTTCATATATGACCTTTCAAGATTTACACGGATCTACTTTCTCAAGAGGAAATCGAAAGTTCTTGAAAAAAAATTATAGATTTTAAAGCTTCTGTTTAGACTAATACTGGGAGAAAGATAAAATATATCAGATATGATAATGGAGGTGAATACATTAAATCAAAGCTTCTTCAACTTTGTGTAGAAAATGATCAAGATCCAGCACACTAATCCCTACACACCTCAACATAATGGTGTAGCAAAAAGGAAAAACCGAACACTAAAGGAGATGACAACCTGTATGCTTGAGTCTAAGAATTTGGATGCCAATATTTGGGATGAGGCTCGGAATTTTGTTGCATACATTCAGAAAAGGGTTTTACATTCATCCATCAAAGGGATAACACCTTTCGAATCTTACACCGGTCGCAAGCCTAATGTGTCCAATTTCAGGGTTTTTGGGTCCATTGCTTGGGCTAGAATTCCACTGGATAAAAGAGAGTCTTTGCAACCATAGAGTGTTGAGTGTATCTTGATTGGGTATAATGAAGAAGAAAAATGATATAATATATTGAATATCAGAGCTAAAAATATAATCATCGAAAGAAATTTCTACTTCAAAGAACCTCTCCAAGATCTGAAACTAGTAGAGGAAGAAACTGCAAAACTGCTTCCTCTTTCTGATGAAGAATTTGGGGATGAAAGTGAAAGTTTGTTCTCTGATATTTCAGATATAATATCTTATATAAGTGAGCATGAAATATAAGTTTCTGAATCATATCATAATGATCCCACTCATCTTCTAAAATTGGAAGAAAAGACTCTCTCCTCCATCGGGTCAAACATTGGAAATCTTGTTGATCCAAGAAGGACTCGAGGAGACTATCAAAGAGAAGGTATTTCTATTTATTGCATTGATGCTATTTTGTTCAAGAATTTTTATATGATGGTTGTACCTTATCCTAAGTCATATTATCATTCCCAACATGATCCAATATGGCAAGCTGCCATGGATAAAGAGTATCAATCTCTTCAGAAAAATGCAACTTGGGAGCTCATTTCCCTTCCACGTGGGAGGAAACTTGTTCAATGAAAATGGGTCTATAGAAATAAGGTTGTTGTATATGGATAAAACTTAAAATGTAAATATTTTTTTGTAGGAAAAGGCTTCCCACAAGTCCAAGGAGTGGACTATATAGAAACCTTTGCACTGGTGGAAAAGATGGATTATATTCAGCTAGTCTTACCCTTATTTGCATCCAAACAATGGGAGGTGCACCATATGGATGTGAAGAGTGATTTTGCTCATGGGGATTGGAAAGAATAGATCTCCATGATGCGGCCTAAAGGGTACATATAAAACCCAAAACTATTTTGTATACTTGAGAAATCATTGTATGGATTGAAATACGCCCCAAGAGCTTGGTATGCAAAGATGGACTCTTTTCTAATATCACAAAACTTTGCAATATGTAAGTATGTTACAAATGTGTAACTACATAAATATAAAGGTGATTTACTCATTATAGTTTTGTATTTTGACGATTTGTTAATTAGAGGAAGCACACTTTCTTCAATCAGCTTCATAAAAACCGATTTGCATGAATCGTTTGACATGAGTGATATAGGCCCGCTAAGGCAATTTCTTTGCTTGGAAATCACTCAAGATTATGATGAGATAATGATCATCTAATCAAAGTATGTTTCATAACTGCTAATTAAGTTTTTTATGAGTGATTATAATGCTGCACCTTTCCAATTCCTCTCAGGAATTAGTCTTGAGGAAGGAAATTCTACACCGGAGGTGGATTCCACTATCTATAGGCAAATGATTGTAAGCCTTCTATACTTGGCACATTCAAGGCCTGATATTTGTTATGCCATGAATGTTGTATCAAGGTACATGAATTAGCATCATGAAATTCATTATAGGTCAGCCAAGAGGATTCTACAGTATGTGCAGGGTACTAGAAACTATGGTATCCACTATGTTACATATTCTGATCTAGACTTGGTGGGATTCACAAATTTGAATTGGGATAGAGATAGCCTTGATCGGAAGTCTAATTTGGATATTTTTTCATGTATGGTGGTGGCCATATTTGTTGGTCAATAAAAAATCATGAAGTCATTTCCCTATCTTCAGTAGAGGCAGAGTACAGGGGAGCGGTCAATGCATGCATTCAGGAAGTTTGGCTGCAAAGTATTCTAGCAGAGTTTGACATTGGTAGTACTACTTTGACTATCATATTTTGCGACAATAAAAGTGCAGCCAATATCATGACAGATCTAACTCAGAGATAGAGAACCAAGAACATTGAGATCCACATGAAATACATAATAGACCTTATGCATGATAGAACAATTGTTCTGCAATATTGCCCCACAGATGAGCAAATTGTAGACATTTTCACCAAGAAATTCACTGAGAAGAAGTTTTCTTACCTTCGTTCACTCTTGGGGGTGAGTTACATCATGGTGAAGTCATATTAGTTCTTTAGTGTTCCGTTTGAGGGGGGGATTTCTTTCCCACTAGGTTTTTCCTCTTTACCTCACTTAGTTATTTTGACCATTTTAGAATTATTTTCGGAAAGGGTGAAATATGGCCTTTGTTGTTAGGGCCCTAGTATTTACTCCTGCACATGAGATTATCTTAAGGTGGGGTGTTGGAGTCATTATCCAACCACACATCATTATTTGGATTATTTATCCTTTCTTACTGCTTATCCTAAGTTTTAACTTAAATATGTGACTGCATCATCAAACTAGATCTCCTCGTTCAATCACAGATCCTAACTGAGTCTTCTCCTTCAATTAGGGAGACTAGCTAAGCCTTCTCCTTCAATATGGGAGCAAATATAAGTTGATCTACTTTACATATGCGCCTCATTCATTTAATTGGAGGTTGTTCCACCTACCTTTCAGTGAAACTGAATCTCCAAAGGTGCCTTCCTCATGATTTCATCTATCTTATGTTAATTGGAGTTAACTTTAGCAATTAAAGGTGCCTCCACCTAGTTTTGGTGACTCAACTCAGTTCATCTCAGCTAACTGAAGTCAGATAGATTCCCTCACCTACTCGTTGGCATCTAGTGGATTTATATTAAGTTATACTCAGTCTAAACTGCCTCTAAGTCAGTTAGAGTCAATTATATGGAGTTAAGTGGTTAACTGATGTGTCGAGTGGTGTCTAACTCACAACTAAGTCACTCTCATGCACCCAATTCAAATGACATCTCTTAGATTCGAATTGCATGGCTCTTTATGCCATTGTAATGCAATGTAATCTATTATTCTAAATAATGATAAGCAAATAAACAACTGCAAGTCTTTTTGCACTGTTCGTGTCATTTCTTTGAGTAAAGTTGATCTATTGAATCTATAGTAAGTTTATGTCTTGGTCCTTAAATTACTGTGACTCCGTTTTATATGATTGGCTTCACGTATTATTTTTCCTTATAAATAAGGTTGGATTGTAGGGTATGATTTTACCCTACAATTCATGGTGATTACCTTGATGTTCATTAACATTGGATGTTGGTTCGAGGTGCAGTTTGAGGAATGATAATGGACATATTTTAAGTTTATGTAGATAAATTTTTGGGTTATTGTAGCTTTACCCTTTTTATTTTCCACGTCAATTTTTTTCAACATATTTTTCCTCTTATCTTAAAATAAAGTTTCCATGGTGGTCTCAAGTCTATTATAAATGATGTATATAAGTGAGTTATATCCTTTAGTTGGGTAGATAATTATCAAGAATGATGTGCCATATTATTGATCCTATTTCATTTCATTTTGAAAATATATATTTAAAATTAATGTATGTAAATGCTCTGACTATTTATTTTATGGTAACGTTCATGTTGTTTGGAAATAGTGAATAATATTTGATATCATATTCTCTTGACAAATGTATTATGCCAAAAGGAATTACTCATTTCTAAGCTTATGCTTGTAAAAAAAATCTATGATGATTTGAAATATGCATATCGACAAAGTGGTGTTGAGGGTTTTGTGTCAACTCCAAGAAAATATACAAAGAGATTCGACAAATTTCATTAGATTAAGTTATATGTTGATACATTACCATATAACAGCTCTTAAAAAATTGTTTGATTAAATATTGGGGAAGTTCTCCACATAAGCTAAGGTACATAGCGTTAAGACTTCAAGGTTTAGTGCATTATTTCCATGACATTTCTTAATCAGGATTTATGATGTCACAGATGGTTTGAGTATTTTGGGATTAAGTTTTAATATATTATTTTTAAGGTTTCTCATCATAAATATTTAAGAGGACATTATGGCGTCATAAAGGTTTTGAGTTTTGTTTGTTTGATTTTTTTTTTTTAATCTATTTCAATTTTTAAAAAGCATTTATTTGAAAACTTCAAGAATCATCTTAGTTTTTTCTTTTCTAGGGTATATCTACACACTACTTAACATTGTTTTATTTTCATCTCAAGTCCAAACACCCATGTAAGACCAAATGAAAAATTCCAAATTTTCCTCATAGCTAGTTATCGTTACTCTCTAATTTTCTAATTTTCTTGGCATATTCTTTATCTTTCTACTATTTAAATAGTTGGTGCATACTATTTTGTTTCAATATATTATTATTATTAATAAATTTTTAATATATTATTATTATCAATAATTTATTGGATTTTTTTAAACTAAAACGTGTATTTATTTATATTAAAAAACTAGTTTGGGCATAGCTTAATCAACCTAATTACATAGATGTTGCGAGCAGTGATTCACGTATTTGAAAACTGCTCATATCCAAGGATGATAGAAGCACATGTACCAACTCCTCTTGATTCTCCCTTATGGGATTTGATGCCTCGAACTGGGACCTTCATTCAAGCTTAACATTCCTGGAGGTAATTGGCATCCCAAGTTAGCTTTGGAACCTGCCCACTTGCTTGAATATCGAAGGATATGGTGAGAGGTGACCGACAAAAAATATAGAAAGATAAAGCACAACCTTTATAGTGTCACATTTAAGGAAATATTGTTGAAGTGGTTATCAGAGTTTAAAACTTTGATCAAGATTTTTGAGTCCAAAAATTTGCAAGTCTTTGTGCCCGACTCCCTTCCCTATCTAACACACTTTTAGAAGTGTAATAATTTGTGCTTGATTGTTTGTGCTCTATCCTAAGACCTAAATGAAACTTGCTTCTAGAATTCCACCCATATAGTATACCATTCCCCCTGCTATGGTTTTCCCTGTATTTTCTTTAGATGCTCCATCGAAGAAAAGTGAGACAATGTTTTTCCTTCGCCACCAATCTGTAAACTCATTTTTTGGGAGTCTCAAGCACCATTTCGGTTTAATTTAAGGCTTGACGGGTGCCTTCTGTATTTTAGTCAATGAAAAAGAACCTAACCAATGATGTTTTGTTGGGAGAGTTGAGGGGTCAAGCGTGGAAGCTTGGTTTCCCACGGCTTCCATTAAAAAACCCTTCTATTTTGCTGCAACTAACGCTGGAGTCGAGGGCATGCTATTGAAAATCCATTCATTTCTTGCTAGCCAAATTTTCCACCAAATAAATTTGGTATGGATTTCAATATGTTACTCCAGACATGTTTGATTGATAACCTTCCAAGATATCGTGATTTCCAGCCTATGAAAAGATGGACTACTGCAATATTTGATGGAATTCAAACCTATAGAGCTTGTAACATAAACTCCCAATATTTTTGAGTGAAATCACAATCGACAAAGAGATGATATGACATGTTTGAGACTTGGTTGCATAAACAAGATCCGTGAGGGCCTAGAATTCCCCTCATATTCAGGTTTTCACCAGCTAAGACCTTCTTATGCATTAGAATCCACATGAAGAAATATACTTTAGGGAGACTATATGGGATCCAGAAGGATTTCCAGAGGGATGCGATATGCATTGGAACTAGATTTTATTGAAGAGCAAAAAATCCTTGAGAAGCTGTGTAAGTGTCGTATTTTCCCTGTCCCCACTTATCCTTGATTGAAAGGTGAATTATAACTAAACCTGTCAGATCTGTCATCAAAAAATTATGTTGTGGATGAAGACGTTTAGGAAGATATGGAAACCAGCATGCCATCCAATTCCCTTTGTCGTACCACGAGGAGATATTTGCTAGTCTTAGGAGCCCTTTCTTAACAAACTAGAGCATGATCTCTAGAGCCCTTTGATATTATCTTCCCACATAAGTGTTTTCCTCCCGTTTCCTAGGATTCAGAAGAGATGCTTTTGGAAAAATTGAAGTCCTCAATGACATAAGTTCCATGTTATTGAGCCTTTGGGAGTATTTTTTGTTTGAAAATTTCTCAGAGGTTCTCCCAACAGGTACTTTTTCCAAAGAGTTTGACTTACCAAGTGAATTCGATCAACAAAGATTTTCCACAAAAAATTTCCTCCCAGGGAAATATTTTCCATACTTGAGTCTCTAATCTGTAGGCGTCCTTGTAAAATAGGTATTTCAACTATATCCCAGCTAACCATGTGTAATTTGTTATGATTTCCTTTTCCACCTCTCCAAAGGAAGTCTCGAATAAGATTAGAGATATGGTCCATTATTTCTTTGGGAGCAAGGAGAATAGAGGATTGAAATATTGGGAGAGGTGATAGGATTGACTTAATCAGTATGAGATCCCCATCCTTTGTGAGCCATTGGCCTCTGAAAGAGGCAATTTTTGGCTTTGATCTTACTGATTACTTCCAGCCAAAGTAAGGTTTGTTTTGGCTCGGGATTAAAGGAAGGCCTAGATGTCTAATATTCTCCCAGGTGGCATATCCAGTAAAACCTAATAAGTGTGATACGCGGAGGATTCTTGAATGATCGACATTCCAACCATACACTACACTCTTTCTATTGTTAATCATAGCTCCTGAGATAAGACATAATTTTTGCAGAGTTTCTTTGAAGGCTCTTTCCATCCTGAGTTGGGATCCTCCCAAGACAAGTGAATCATCCACAAAGAGGGTATGATTGATAGGTTATATCCCTTATGTCGACTTGATGCCCAACATAACCCCAACTTCTTTTTCAGCAGTTAACATTCTTCTCAGAGTATCATCCATCAATATATGCAGGAATGATGAAAGAAGGAATCCTTTTCAAACACCCCTTTTTGCTTGAAAGAAATTTTTTGGTATTTCATTTACTAGAGGTTCTATCCAAGGTGTATCTGTACATACTTTGATCAAGTTTACAAAATATGAGATGAATCCAAATGAGCAAAGAACTTTGTATAGGGAGGAGATCCTTACTCTGTCAAAGGAATTTTCCATATCGAGCTTGATTAGAAATCATTTCTCCTATCTCTGATTACTCAGGTGGATGGCTCCCTACACTTATATAACATTATCCAGAATGTGTCTCCCTTTGAAAAACCCACCCTATAGAGGGGAGATCAGTTTCGCTAGCAGAGGGTTGAGTCGATTTGCTAAGAGTTTAGAGAGGATTTTGTAAGGGGTGTTGCAAAGCGAGATCAGCCTAAATCTATTAAACATTGGCGGGTTGACTTCTTTCGATATTAACACAAGGAAGTTGGATTTGGTGCATCCACCAACTTTGGATTTTTACTGAAAGGATTTGATCATCCTTAAGAGGTCATTTCTGATAACCAACCAACAATCTCTATAAAAGTGTGTTCGAAAGTTGTCTGGTCCTGGGATTTATCGAGCTCCATATACCATATGACCTCTCTTAAATCCTCCTCCAAAAAGGGATTCAAAAGCTGTCCATTTACCTCAACACTAACCAAAGAGGGGATATTGGAAAAAAAAGAGGTTATTTCATCCTCAATCAATCCATCCTCTCTAAACAGAGACTGAAAATGCATTTCAGCAACCTGCTTTATCTGGAAAGAGCCTTTGAAAGTTTCACCATCTAGGGAGGCAATTTATGAAATATGGTTACCGGAGAGACAGGCTCTACACTGCCAGTGAAAGAAGGAGATACTATAGTCTCCTGCTTTCAACCAAAGGTTGCGAGAATTCAATATCCAGTATTCTTCTTCTTGCAAAAATATTTTTTAAAATAAATAAAAAGAATTAAATTGATTTTTTTTTAATTAAATAAGAACACTAACACTTAAATATATATTTTTTCAAATATTTTTTAAGTTAAAAAAGAATATAATATTTTGGTCACTTGTTTTTTTTTTTCTGTCACAAATCCAATTTAAGAAAAATGTTAAACTAGACAATAAAGGCTTGACTTGAATTTTTAGTAACACTTTAGTATGACTCTAAAGTTACATAATTGTTAAAGTTTATATAACTCATAAACCTAAATATTTATTTAATTTAAATGTATATCTATAACATTGCCTAGTTATAAAAGGTAAGAAATCTTTTAAAAGGTTTGTTTTAATAATTTACATATATATTTTGTCATTATTTGTTTTCTATTTATAATAGAAAAAAAATGTTAACATATGTATTATTTATCTATATATAATAGAAAAAATCTCTAAAGGGATATTATTGGGTTTTTATAGTATTAAGAGCATTCCCGACACTAGATCCTAACCCAAAAGAAATCGACCTCCACAACTAGGTTCTTGGACTTGAAAACAATTTTAGATTTGGAGAACTAAGGCCTTGGATTTGGACTCCAAAACGCCAACAAACTAACTACCCCTCGAGGCTTTTCTCATAACTATGTTAATCTTAGAATACATATTTAAAAGCTTAAAAAAAAAAATCTAAATAAAACAAAATAATTTATACCATTTTAAATTCTAATGGATACTAATAACCATCCTCATAACATTATCACTAACACAATAAGTAGAACATAACAATAGTGGATACCATTACTACACTAAAAAATATATATATATTTAAAATATCTTTTTAGTTTTTTTTTTAAAGATTGAAATAAATTCATGTCTTAAATCATTGATTTCACTTTATATTTCATCCCATTTTTAAAGTTTAATAGTTACTAATTATCATTACTAACTTAATCATAAACTCAAAAAAATACAACCCAAAAATTATCGTCATTATTATTCCAATCCCAAAAAATACAACATCCAAATAATATTTAAACTCTCTTTTTATTTGGTGAAATAAATTAGATAACATCTCTAGTGCCATTAAAAGCCTCCTTATTTGTTGAAATAAATTAAGTAACATCTATACCTACCATTAAAAATACCTTCGATGGAACATGCATAAAACACCACCGAATATTAAATTAACCCACGGTTCTAGAAAATATGGAATGGT
The DNA here is from genome assembly GCA_001517045.1 of Pseudotsuga menziesii. Lineage (NCBI taxonomy): Eukaryota > Viridiplantae > Streptophyta > Pinopsida > Pinales > Pinaceae > Pseudotsuga > Pseudotsuga menziesii. The sequence goes on along the minus strand of LPNX011110041.1, from coordinate 18,367 downwards.
TTCAATAAAGTAGAACTATAAAAATTATGAAATGGTTTCAATAAAATAGAAGTATAAACTTCTGTATAAACCCAAAATTAAAATGAATTCACATATTTACTTTTTAATTGGAAACAATTTAAACATTTAGTTTTCAAGTGGAAACATCTAATTTTTAATAACACCTACTTGATGGATAATAGTAAAAATTTGTATAAAGCCATAAAGCTCTCTAAAGATTATGCTTACTCAATAAAATAATATTGAAAATTTGTACAAAGCCATAAAGCTCTCTAAAGTTGATAGTATTGACTTGAATTGAACAGGTATATAACGCCATAAATGGCTTTACTACTAATATAATAAAAACATAAAATCTATAAAGCAGTATAAAATAAAGCTATAAAGCTCCAAAAGCTATAGAGTGGACGCGCTGTGTGATTATATAAAGAGTAGAGCAGCTGTAGAGTTCTATCTATGATCAGCTTTCTTGATTGATTAATCAGACCGACACTTGCGTTTCTTGGATCAGCTTGATCTTGAAACAATGGCAGCCTTCGGCAGTCATAATCACGGAGGGTTTTATCTGCACTCGCTGGTTTTTGCTGTATTCGTATTATTCTTTACTTTCCTCTGGTTGCAAGTTGATGCCGTGAAAGCAGGAGGATCTTCCCTTCATCTGTCAGCTTCAAGGAGGTTGAGCGAGACATGCTCCAATGAAGACATTTCAGTAAATCAGAACAATGCTGGATCGTCCAATGGCATCAGTTTATTTGAGGTGGAAATTGTGAACGAATGCAGTTCTGGCTGTGCAATAGAAAACATCCACGTCAGCTGTGGCGATTTCACATCAGGAGTAGAAGTAAACCCTGAATTGTTCAGAAAATTAAGCATCGGCGATTGCTTGGTGAATAACGGCCAGAAGTTGGACACAGGAGCTACTGTGTCCTTCACTTATTCTAACACCTTCAGCTTTCCACTAGCAGTCACTTCCGTCACCTGCGTTGATTAATTAATTACATGTCTTTCTTTGTCTATTATATATTGATAAACAATAATAATGTTATACCGGAGTTTTCGATTTACAATAATAATATTGTTCAAGTTTTTTCATTTCATCCCGTTTCTTTATCACTTTTACTTCAATAAACAACTGAATTTTGCAGCAAATTGGTAGTATTATTTTGTATTTAATATTCATTTTCAGTTCTCTAAATAACTAATGATTCCAGTTCTCTTAACTTTTCGAGAACATTTATTTCCATTTTGTAATCTCCTCAGTTTAAAATTAAAATGTATCATAGGTTTTCATCAACATTTATGTAGTCTTTATAAATTCAACTTCAAATTAGACAAAATTTTGATATTCTTTGTGAGTTTTATGAAATGATTATTAGTTTTAAATCACATAAAATTTATTTTAGTTATATTTATTATTATTATAGCTATAAGTAAAGTGGTCTGTGAATGTAAATAGGCACAACCAACCACTTAGTTTTAGAAAAATAGTTGGCTATTAAATAAAGGCTAAAATATAAAATTTTATATCCATTCTTCATAACAAATCAGATTGTTAAAAGACAAAAATAGATAATAAAAAAAACAAAAACAAATTGTTACCAGATTCTTTAACTACCCTTTAACCAAACTTATTTAAATCTTAATCAAAATACGTTCAAGCATAGCAAAATAAAACTACCGTAACGAATCCTTGTTGTACAATTATTATACTTGAGTTAATCTTGTTGATTTAAAATTTATATCTGTAAATATCTACCTACAATACTCAAACATTAATAAAGTTACTTTATCACTATTATTTCAACTAACAATTGAAATTTGCAGCAAATTCATAGGATTCCTTCTACTTAATATTCATTTCAGTTTTCTAAATAACTGTCGTTTAAATGGAAATTTAATAATCATTTCAGTTTTCTAACTTTTTCATGAGCATTTATTTCTATTTTGTAATCTTCCTCACTTCTGCTTCAATTTAAAACTAAAACATTTATTTGTCATTTGTAATTTTTCTAAATTTGATTTCAATTTTGTAAAAAAGGTTTTCTAACAACATTTTTACATTAATTGTGATTTTTATGAAATGATTACTAACCAAATCAGATAAAATTTCAGTTAGATTTATTAATATTTTTTTTTATTTTAGTGATTTGGATTTGTGTCTATCATTTCACTTAGATTTATTAATATTTTTTTAACTTTAATGATTTGGATTTGTGTCTATATATGGTATACTAAAGGATATCAAGAAAAGAAATGAGTTAATATTTTATGTTCCAATATTAATTTTAGGGGGTTTTGGTTTCTTTAGAAATAGATTTTTTATTTACTATTCCATTATTGACCTAATAAGAACTATGCATAATTTTAGGGCTATATATAGCCCATGGACTATATTAAGGGGGTTACAAAAATTTAGTGGGTTATTTTCTTATATGAAAAGGGGTTTTTTAGCTAAAATATATTCCCCCAATAAATATTAGAGAAAAAATAAATCTAAAATGAATAGCCTACCTTACTATAATGAGGAAAATAGAAAAAAAACTATTTTCGCCCTAGCAAAATCTCCCTCCAATATACCTTTCGCCCCCAATTTCTAGAGAAATTCTAGTGAAATCATTCATACCTTCTTTGAGCCCTCGATTTCTAATATTGGAGGAAAATCATGGGCTATTTTGTTCTATATAAAGTGATTAATGGTTAACCCGCATTGGATTGCACATACACGGTGAAGGTTCATGTTGATGCGTTTCCACTTTTCATTCTTGGTTTTATCGACATTTTAATCTTCATATAACATATCCATTGTTGAAAACTCAGCCTTGAAGGGACTTGCCACAGATACAATTTATGAGAGTATACAACCTAGCATGACACTTTTTATCCAATAATTAACGTGGTATACTTTTTATCATGGTTTTTACTCTTTCACAACTACAATATATTATTATATTGTAAATTTACCTTTTATCATAATTTCTATCATGGATTCTTTTTAGGCCTCTTGAATTCTAGGGCACTCTTGATTTTTAGGTCTCATTTGCTCTTATTAGGGATTTAGTATATCCTAGAATTATTGGTTATGTGAAAGTGTTATAGAAATAAAAAAATATGATTTATTTTATGCCTTGTCTTCTATACACTATCGAATGACATTTATGTGTTGTCAGTGAATGCTACTCTTGATGGAGAGACATCACGTTACTTTTATATATTAAAATTGAATTTGAACGAATTGTTTAAAATGTGATTATATTAGTATTTTTCTCTATAACTATTATTGGATCTAAGGCATTAATAAGAGTGTATATGTTCATATTTTATGTCAGTTATTGCTGATGTTTGGGATGTTTGTAATATAAATGAATGCACACTAATTATAATGGCAGGGATACAGTCATGAATGGTCATTATTTTGGTTGTCTTCTTATAGAGTTACCCAAAAAGTTATAGTATATTCTTTTATTTATATTGAGAAGTTTCTACCTAGTAGATTTTTTTATTCGTATTGCCATGCTCTTCAGTTTTATTTGTGACCTAAATTTGTTGGGTTCAGTACAAGTCTTTTACGATATTTTTTTTGCAAGGGTCATTCATAAGTTAAAAGAATTGGTGATTTTTTTTTATGTGTAATTGCTATCATCATCTAGAAATAGATCTAGTTAAGTATGATAAATATACGATCTTGTTAGAACATGATACTTCATTTCCATCATAATTGTATATACCATGTACAAGGCATGTTTTGACCTAAGATGTAGACATTATGTTGTTTGATATCTAGTATTTTGCATTCAATGAAGGTTATAAAACAATTTTACCACCTTTTGCATGCTTTCAAAAATTTCAAGGACATGGATACAAACACCTCCTCAATTTACCTGAGAAAAAGTAGTCTTTAGTATAGTAGTTCTAATTATATGTGTGATGATGCATTAATGTGCTTTCTTATCTTGTTAATGTACATTCTTACTTCTAATAATCATTACAATTTTCTAACTAACTCTAAAAATTCTAAATCAAATTACATAATTCATATTTTGATTGTCAACAAAAGAAAGAGATAAGTGGCATTAGTATCTATAAATATATAAGTAGGTAATTTTTTCCCTAGAGGGTATCTTAAAAATGAGAGATTTTGGAAAATTATGTAATTGGGAATTCATACACTATATTAAGGTTGTGAGTCTCGATAATAATCCATGTTGTAACAATGATTTTTTGGTTCCATAACCACCCCATAGTGCAAAGTGTTCAATTCTATCAATTTGTGTGTGTGTCAATATTTGGGTCCCCACATCTTTGTTGGACCATTAAGGGACGAGATAAAAAGTGGATTCCACACATTCCTCAATATAGTTAGTGTAGTTTTTTTTCAACAACACCTCTATTTGTGAGTGACCCAACTTATGAAATGTATAAATGAATCCCTCATCTCCCCGTTCATTCATTTGTTCGTTTGACGGTCTAGGGACGAGAGAGTTGAGATCTGGTATATTCTCTTATATTGCACTACCTTAATAATCTGAAGAATCAAAGCTGAGTAATCATAGAAAAATATTCACCAAGACATTACAAAGTTTTATAATTTGATGAAAGATTCACCAAGTTTGTACAATATTTTACAATTTAGAGAAATATTCGCAAAGATTTTACAATATGTTATAATTTAGTGAAATTTTTGTTAAGAGTTTACAAAATTATATTATAGAATGAAATATTATCCAAAAAATTATATATACATATTATATTATTGATAAAATATCCTTCAAAATTTCCTATACATTAGGGAGATTCACCCATTTATTATACATATAAAGCTTAGGGGTGTTATTAAAATTATCACTAGTTTGAAGTGCATATGTTGACAAATGTTTTATTATAACCCAATTGATATGACCCTTTTATGCTTACCAATGCACATAGTAGATACGTTCTAGATCGATTCAATATTGCAGAGATAGTACAGTGCACGGTTAGTGTAAAAGAAGTAGTTATTACATGGAAAGGTATACCTAGTCCATGTTGGAACTCTCTCACATTCTTTGGTTTGGATGTGCATTGCTTACGTGTTTGAATTTGCTAACAATTGGTGTTGGTACAAGTAGGATGTAAATGCAACCCATCATACACTAGCACACCCACATAATTTGTGGTTCGATCACACAGATAGGGATCAAATGGTTGAGAGATAGAAATGGAATTGAAAGGATTTCTTTTTATTCCTCATATTATTCTATTTAAACAGGTTTATCCATTCTTAGATACATGTTGTCAATGACATTATTCTTGTTATCCATTTATCAACTATTAGTTATTTTATATAATATATTTCTTAATCTCACATTCTTCAAGCTATATTCCATGAAATGTTGGTTATATATTCATTATCTATGAGTTATCCATGCATCGCTACAAGGTATGCATTCATCAACTACCAGTGGTTTCTTGAAATTTTCTTCCATTAGAATTCTTTCAAGATATCATGATTTCCAACCTATGAAAGGAGGGAATACTACAATCTTTGATGAAATTGGAACCTATAGACCTTATAACACAAGCTACAAATATTTTTGAGTGAAATCACAATCGACAAAGATATGGTATGATGTTTCTGAGACTTAGATGCATAAAAAACATTTGTGAGGGCCTACAAATCCCCTCATATTCAGGTTTTCATCAGCCAAGACCTTCTTATGCATTAGAAGCCATGTGAATAAATTTACTTTAGGGATACTATATGGGATCCAAATGTATTTGTAGAGAGAGGTGGTATGCATTGGAACAGGATTTTATTGAAGAGCATAAAAGCCTTAATCAGCTATGTAAGTATCAGATTTTCCCCATCCCCACTTATCCTTGATTGAAAGGTGAATTGTAAATAAACCTCTCAGATCTGTCATCAACAAATTATGTTGTGGATGAAGACATTCAGGAATATCTAGAAACCTCCATGCTATCCAATTCCCTTTGTCATCCCATCAGGATATATCTGCTAGTCTTAGGATCCCTTTAATAACAAGCCATAACTTGATCTCTGTGAGGGAAACTTTGGAAGCCAAGGGGGGATGTCCTTTGATATTATCTTCCCACATAAGTGTTTTCCTACCATTTCCTGGGATTCAGAAGAGACGATTTTTGAAAAATTGAAGTCTTCAATGACATAAGTTCCATGTTATTGAGCCTTTGGTAGTATTTTTTGTCTGTAGATTTCTCACAGGTCCTCCCATGATGTACTTTTTCCAAAGAATTGACTTACCGAGTGACTTCAATCAACATTGAGTTGCAACATAATTTTTCCTCCTAGGGCAAGATTTTCCATACTTGGGTCTCTAATCTTTAGGCCTCCTTGTAAAACATGTTTTTTAACTATATCACAACTAACTAAGTGCAATATGTTCTCATTTCCTTTTCCACTTCTCCAAATGAAGTCTCAAATAATATTAGAGATATGGTCCATTATTGATTTGGGAGAAAGGAGAAGAGAGGACTGAAATATTGGGAGATCTGACATGATTGACTTAATCAATATGAGATTCTTGGCCTTTGTGAGCCATTGGCCTCCCAAAGAGGAAATTTTTTCTTTGATCTTACTGATTACTTACAGCCAAAGTGAAGGTTTGTTTTGGCTCATGGTCAAAGGAAGGCCCAGATGTCTAATCTTCTCCCATGTGTCATATCCAATAAAACCTAAGAAGTGTGATATGCGTAGGATTGTCGAATGATTGGTATTCAAATCATAAACTGAACTCTTTCTATTGTTAATCAGAGCTCCTAAGATAAGACATAAGTTTTGCATAGTTTCTTTGAAGGCTCTTTCCATCCCGAGCGAGGCTCCTCCAAAGATAAGTAAATCATCCAAAAAGAAGGTATGATTGATACATTCTATCCCTCATGCCAAATGGATGCCCGATATAATTCCAAAATCTTTTTAAACACTTAACTTTCTATTGAGAGTATCATCCATCAATGTATACAGGAATGACGAAAGAAAGCATACTTGTCAAAGACCCCTTGTTGCTTTAAAGAAATTTGTCGGTCTGTCATTTACTAGAGGTTCTATCCAAGGTCTATCTGTACATACTTTGATCAAGTTTATAGAATTTGAGCTGAAGCCAAATGAGCAAATAATTTTGTATAGGAACGAGATCCTTACTTGGTCAAAATAATTTTCCATATTGGTATTGATTAGAATTCCTTTCTCCCATGTCTCGTTACTGAAGTGCATGGCTTCCTGCACTTCTACCACATTATCCACAACCTGTCTCCCTTTGACAAACCCACCCTATAGAGGGAAGATGGGTTTCACTAGAATAGGATTGAGTCGATTTGCTAAGAGTTTAGGGAGGATTTTGTAAGAGGTGTTGTAAAGCAATATTGGAATAAATATATCAAATGTTGTTGGGTTGACTTCTTTTGGGATTAATACAAGGAAGGTGGAGTTGGTGTATGCACCAACTTTGGCTTTTTACTGAAAGGCTTTGATCATCCTTAAGAGTTCATTTCTGATAACCGGCCAATAAGCTCTGTAAAAGTGTATTGAGAAGTCATCTGGTCCAGGGGTTTTATCTAGCTCCATATACCACATGACCTCTATTATCTTCTCCTCCAAAAAGGATTCAAAATCTATCCATTTACTTCAACACTGACCAAAGAGGGGATATTGGAAAAAAACTAAAGGCTATTTCATCCTCAATCAATCCATATTCTCTAAACAGAGACTAAAAATACATTTCAACAACCTTGTTTATCCTTGAAAATCCTAATTTGAAAGTTTCACCATCTAGGGAGGAAATTTCTGAAATATGGTTAAGGGAGAGACAGGATCTACACTATCGGTGAAATAAGGAGGTATTGTAGTCTCCTTTATTCTTGTTCTTAGAGAAAGGAACAAAAGGAGTTAAAATGGGCTTGTTTCTCTATTTCCATCGCATTTGAGGTGGTTTGCACTGCCTCTTTTCTATTGTTGGAAGTAGTCTTAAGGGAGTTTTTAACCTGTTCCTTTTAAGGTCAAATTTAGTGTTTTTAAATTTTTTCTCCTAGACATAACTTAAAGATCCTAAGACAAGGAGGGACTAAGACTTTGTTACGGTGTCCAGGAAGCCTTCTCATTCTATCCAGAGTGGACTGAACCAAAAAGGGACGGGCCCTAGATCTTCTTCGTCTTCCAGCTGAAGTAAAATAGGCTTATCATCCGAGGTAAATTTAAGCAGTATGCTTCAGGAGATGATTTTAAATCATGAATACATTATCTAAAAATACTTGAAAAGAAGAATTCTAATACAATATATATGATACATAAGAAAATGAAAAATGATTATTTTCCTTTGTAAAATGATGGAAAAATTATAGTTAGGGTAGAACTCATTCTCAAACCATAATCAATTATTCTCCGATTAAATAATGTGTTGTCTCTCTTAAAAGAGAGGGAGGGTGGAATCGAAATGGAAGGTGAAATGCATAATGGAATATTAGATTTACAAATCTATGTGATAGATGTCATAGAGAATATCATAAGCTTACTTGCTTACCCAAATCAATCATAAATATAGGTAAAAAGAATATTGATTTTAACAAATAGAACTTGCCATTATATAAGCAATGGAAAATAACGGTAATTAAAATATTATCATAATTATTTCATTTATAAAAATCATATATATATAATATTTTATTTTATTTTATTGTATTATAAATAAATGAAAAATGTAATTATTTTTTCTTGATTGAATAAAAATATATTTTAAATTAAATAAAAAAATTAAATTGTTTTTTTTTAAATTAAATAACAACAACACTTTTAAATATATATATTTTTCAAATAATTTTTTAAATTAAAATATAAAAATATAAAAATGATTTTATATTTAATAAGAAACAATATCAAAAGAATATAATATTTTGGTCACTTGTTATTTGTCACAAGTCCAATTTAAGAAAAATGTTAAAGTATACAATAAAGGCTTGACTTGAAATTTTAGTAGCACTTTAGTATCACTCTAAAGTTGCATAATTGTAAAAAAATCATATAACTCAAAAACTTAAATATTTACTTAAGTTAATTGTAGATCTAGAACATTGTCTAGTTATAAAAGGTCAATTTTTTTTCAAAAGGTTTGTTTTAATCATTTACATATATATTTTGTCATTATTTGTTTTAATTTACATATATATTTTGCCCTTATTTTTTTTCTATTTATAATAGAAAAAAAACATCTTAACATAGGTATTATTTGTCTATATATAATAGAAATAATCTAAAGGTGTATTATTTGGTTTTTTATAGTACTAAGAGCATTTTTGTGTCCTATCGACCTTAGATCCTAACCCAAAAGGAACCGGCCTCCACAACTAGGTTTTTGGACATGAAAACAACTTTAGATATAGACAACGAGGGACTTGGACTTGGATATGAAAACTCCAACAAACTAAGCTACCCCTTGAGGATTTTCTCATAACTATGTTAATCTTAGAATGCATATTTAAGAAATTTTGAAACAAAAAAAATAAAATTATAAATAAAACCAAATAATTCTGTAATACCCCCTGAATTAACGATTATTAATTCAACTCCAAAATACTTTGATTATTATTGTATTATTCTTTAACAGGAGGTAAAGAATATAACATATTGTAATAAAACATTCCTATTAATAAAATATGCTGAGAGAAAACAAAAGTGGATATAGCTATTGAAAGAGTGTTTGCTAACCCACAAGAGGAAAATGATAAGTGGCAAAGACCACTAAGTAAGAACTCAAGATGCAGGAGGCATCATCCCCAAAAATCAGGTCTGCACTCGCAGTTGAGTTGCTAAAGAGAAGGAGGCTAAAAAATGACCAAGTCCTAGGAAAGATACTATTTAATAGTATGTGCATGAGCAGCAGGAGGCTAACATGAGATGAGGATTAACATCTGTATCATGCAAGAGATGGCGCATTGAGATATTTTTCTCTTGTCATTCAGCGAACAGGCTCAGGGGTTATGGAGCAAGTAATTTGGCTTCTCTGGGAGTTGGTTGGGAGGAACAGCTTCTCCACTTGTGTTTTCCTAGCGTTGGTTCTAGTTTCCTACTCTATTTCTTTGAATGATTTAGATGCAGTAGAATGTATACGTGAAATGTTAAATTCCAGTTATATTCTAGGCTATATTGTTTTTATGCATTCGGTAGAACCATTATCCGGGTTTGTTGAACTACATCTATACAATGTTAAAGTGTTCTCAACGTATCCCAGATTTCACATTCATACCTGTATCAATGATTGTTAGTAATGAATTGATGTAGAAATCATTTTAGTTCGAAGTTGAATTACTCAGGTCTGACTACCTCTGATCTGTTGTACTGGAGTGATTTAAAATTTGTGAATCTACATATAATGTATTGAACCCTATGTTTTACATGGTATCGGATGTTCCTACTGTGTATTTCCTATATGTAGTTGATTCTAAAATTTTACCTTAATTCTGCAATACGATTTTTGATTTCCAAATGAACTTGAAATGCTTGTTTCTAGTTTTAAATCTGAGTTATTTTCAGTATGGCAATTGAAACTATTTTGCATAGAGAAAAACTATAATTTTAGCTGTACAAATCCTATAATATTTTTAGCACAGTTGGTTAAATGTTCTGAGATCATGATTAGTCGGTGGAAGAAAGGGTTGGTTGCAAACACTGGGATAAATTTACATATCCAATTAATTTATGGTAAGTTAAACCCCAAATCAACCAAAAACTCATTGAATCCACACAGTTAAACTTTGATCACAAAACTAAAAGTTCAACAGTCCACATCTAACCCGTAGTAAGATCGATGGTTCATGGAAGTGTGGAAGTTGGAAGAAGGATATATGGAAGTTTAGAAGAGTTGAAAGGGAACCCAACTTCCACAATCCGCAGGGTTAGATGTTGATTTCCAAGTTTAGAAGATCAATTGTCTGGATATAATCCGCAAGGTAGATCAATGAATGATGTTAGCCGTGAAGTTTCATTGGAAATTTCAAGTGATCATATTATGAATTTTTTGACTTTTGAGTTCCATAGAGGAAGGCAGAAAGAAGAAATTCTAAGTGACCATGTTATGAAGTTTATGAAATCTGATTTCCACAGTCGAAGGTGAGAAGCAGAAGGGAGAAAGAAGAAATTCTATGTGATCATGTTATGAAGTTTCTGACTTCCAAGTTCCGCAACAGAAGGCAGGAAGAGGAAAGCGGAAAGAAAAAAGAGTGATCGTATTATGAATTTTCCTACTTCTGAGTTCCGCAGTGGAAGGCAGGAAGTGAAAGGAGGAAAGAAGAAAGTCTAAGTGTTCATTTAATGAAATTTTTGATTTCCGAGATCCACATCAAAAGGTGGAAAGTGAAAGGGGGAAAGCAGAAATTCCAAGTGATTGTTTTATGAAGTTTCTGATTTTCGAGGTCCACAGCAGAAGGTGAAGAGCGAAAGGCGAAAAGGCGAAAGATGAAGTGATTTTTTATGAAGTTTTGACTTCCAAGTTCCATAGTGGAAGGCGGAAAGTGGAGGGAATAAATTTGAAAGACCAAGTGATCATTTTTGAAGTTTCCAATTTTCGAGTTCCGTGCAGAAGGGGGAAGGTGAAAAATGGTTTTGAAGTATCAACTTGTGATGTTCTATTTTCTGAGTTCCACCTGGAATGAGGAAGGCGGAAAAGGATTTTGAAGTATCAACTTGTGATGTTTCGATTTCCAAGTTCTACCTAGAAGGTGGAAAATACTTTTGAAGTGTCAACTTGTGATGTTTCGAGTTCTGAGTTCCGTCCAGAAGGTGAAAGGCAGAAAAGGATTTTGAAGGTATCAACTTGTGATGTTTTGATTTCTGAGTTCCACTCAGAAGGAGAAAGGCAAAAAAATGCTTTTGAAGGTATCAACTTGTGGCATTTCTATTTCCGAGTTCCACCTGGAAGGAAAAAGATGTCCATTTTGAAGGTATCAACTGATGGTTCTCTGATTTCTGAGTTTTATTGGGAAGATGAAAGGCGTAATAGTATTTTTAGTGGAGAAATGACTATTTTGGGTTGCAGAGTGGTTTTATCAATGGTGGAATGACGGATACAGTGGTCCCCAAGCCCGAAAATAAGTGTGCAAGGATGATTTTGACCTTGAATTATGGCCAGGGTTTTTTTTATTTGTATTCCCTCATGACAGTTAGGAATTTTTAGTAATATGTTTGAAGATATATGGTTATAGAAATTTTTTTAATATTTGAATTTAGAGGTATGTTACATATGGTATCAGAACATGGTTTCAACACTAGCCTTGATGAGGCTCAACACAAAACTTCTATAGACTAACTCATGTTGATTTAGTCTTGAAATTTCTCTTACACACAGAAAAGAGAAGTACAAATATAATTTCCATAAAATATGGAAGATGCAGGAATTTCTACAGAAGAGGAACGTCGCCCAGAACTACCTTTAAATAAAGAGGGTAAACTAAGGGATGGAGAGTTATGGGTAGATCTAAATGAAAGCCAGGACAATAAATCTGAATTAAAAAGGACCGTGAATAAATTAAGATCTGAATTAAGAAAAGGTAAGGAAGATAATGAACAAATTCTGAATGCTCAAGAGGAATTGAGCACTATCTTGTTAGCGAAAATCCATAATGAGGAAAAATGGATGTTCGTATGGTAAGTGATTCATGAATGGTTGTCTCTGGTGGACATTACATGATTATTATAGGACTAGAATAGATTAAGGTATTATGGATAAGGTATTATGGATTATTGATCAGGTATGCATGAGAATTTTTGTATGAATAATTTTAGTTGATGATTAATGAATTCTTAAATGAGTTCTGAGAAGAAATATGAAATAAGATGAAAAGTGATATGTTGTATGGACCTTGAAGATTCTCACTTAGATGGAAATCGTAGCATGTAACTTAGCTTTGCATGTTGCAATAAAAGAAAAATTATGTTAGGTGATATGTGAAAATAACTTCCCTTGTGATCTCCATTGTGTTGCAGCTGCAACAATTTCCCAAAATTTTAAAAATTTCTGGGACCCTCCTTTGTTTTGGATTAGCTTGTTTTGCCTTCCCTACTTTGATGCATTATTTTCTCAGAATGTTTTAATGCTTGAAGCCTTGGAAAGCCTTTGGAAACTAGCCGGATTGCTGCTGTCGAACGTACTTGAAGCTTGTTGAAATTGGAAGTTGTTTTGCTTGAGTTTTCGGCCGTTGCGGCTGTTGTGAAGTCCCCCCCCCCCCGATTGTAGAACCTTCTGACTGCTGATTCCTTTTATTTATAGCGGGTGATTTTTTGATTAGGAATCGGATGATCTTTCGATCTTCTATCCCACCGTTGCGGATGCTTTTGAGCTTTCGCCATCCTATTTGAAATCCCCCCGATGTCCGATGTAGGTAACAAAAGCGGAAGCCTTCACCATCTTCTATCCCACCGTTGCGGATGAGTCTGAGCTTTCACCTCCCGATTAGAGAACCATCCGACGGCCGATCAGCTGATTATTACCCGCCATGCACGTATACCCGGCGTGATAAACATTGGACCCGTCCGCCGTTGTGGAAGGAAGATCACTCTCGACTGCCGATATGAAAACCCTCCGATGCCTGATTTATGGTCTCCTTGCACGTGTGAAAGGTTTACATATAGCGGGGGCAACGGTTTGGTTTTTATATTGTTATTTTTGCTATCAGGCACTGTCGCGGTGAGCACTATCACGTTGAGCTGTCGTTCTTTGGAGGGAGTGAAGGTCCCACTGTCACTGTACCAGCTTCCAGGTGGCAGAAGTGGATTTCCAACCGTCATCGACACGCCCATTTCGCCGGATTTCCAAGTAGGTCTTTTTCCCCATCGCACTTAAACTATTAATGGTTTTCTCCTGAGGGTTTAGATGTTCCTGGCGGTTCCCTCATCCAGCTAGGTCTTAAGCTTATAGGAGTAGGAAGTTCATATTTTGACCATAAGGGGGAAGCATTTTAACCCTTTGAGCAGTTTTGTTTGCGCCTTTTGCTGCCTCGAATGCATAGGGGTTGAGGGGTTTCGGCGCAGACGGTCGTTACACCGTCTGCTCCAAACCTCCCTGCGCAGCCATGATAGGCAGAGGATAGACAGGTCTGAGGATTGCTTTAAGGGTTTGTTGGTGGACAGTTATTCCTGTGGTGCGTTACCCGGCCTTTTAAGCCGTAGCTGTTTCGCGTTTCTGCACGGCCTCGTCGAGGTTTGAATGTTGAACCCGTAGTTTTCCAGGGCGTATAGGTTTTGAAAGGATTTCACGGTCACCAGTGTTGTTCCCTCGCCAATCGGACCCAGCCTGTTGCTTGCGCCATCACGCGCGACCCTGTGGTGCTCATTGGCCTAAAACCCTAGCTGGTTAAAGGGGATATGTCGCCCTTATAAGTCATTGATTGAAAGCAGTGCGGGTAGTGTTTTTATGGAATTATCCTGTTCAGAAAGTGAAAATAATCCCCATGAAATGTATAGTTAAATTAATGTAACTTTCTCACCACGAGTCGCATGAGTATTCATTAGTTATGTGTCTTCTAGGCTTTATGGTTAAAGTGTTGACTGGCACGAGCCTTCACTGTGTTTTCTATACAACAGAATAATAGTTGAATGTTGCACCTTGCATATGATATATATGTTTGCTTCAATGTATTGCTACCATGGGAAAAGTGGCATGTTGCAGAATAATCTAGATTTAATACTGGCATAAGTATGGTTGATAAGCTTGCTTCATGTAGATCAGATCATAAAATGTTGCACCCTAGTCTCAAGGCATTACAGGGCTGAGCAATGTATGCATTGATACACTGAACCTTATCATACTAGGCATAGGACAATAGCACATTGCACAATATTGCATACTAGTTCAATTATTCATCCTGAAGGGTTTATGTCTTAATTTCATTGACTGGTTACAGTCATGATACAATTGAGAAAGAATAAACTACTGCACAATGTCTGCAAATTCGAATTGCTTAATGTCACAATGTTAAACATGGCAGGAGGAACTTACAATGTCCAAAAGGCAGAAAAAGAAGGCCCCTATGGTTGAAGAACAATCAGCAATAGAGGTTGTCACACAGACTGAATATATATATGACGACACCCAATGTATTTCTGGTGTGGAGCCTGAGTATAAATGGGGTGACATATACAGATTGATTTCCCACAGGGAAGTTTCTGACATGGGTCTTGAAGAAGAACCCATATATGCGAACATAGAGAAATCTGCCATCATGAAGGTGGCCACAAGACGAGAGATGTTCCCTTGTTCTGGGGTGATTAGATGGATTCTACCCCATACAAATATAGCCACAATGCTCATAGGGAATGTGGAAGGCCAGGGCTATGCTTCATTTATCCCAGGGTATGTGGTGTTGGCCTATCATCTGCCAGAACCTCAAATCTTTATATCTAATGCTTGGCTGGATAACATCATAATGGACCTGGTGGAAACCCTTAAGAGAATGCTCTTGCCGGGAAAGCTGTATAGACACAGAGCAACTGGAGAGTATGATACAGCAAGCTTGAGGGCTCCTTATAGATTTATAGCCCTGATGCTGAATAGGATCTTTGGGAGAGCCCATGGAAGACTCTTCAAATTTGAATGGATACCCATTATGTTCCACGTAGCAACCCAAGGAACAGTCTTCAATTGGGCCAGCCTAGTATCAAGCAGTCTTTCTTCTTGCGTGACTGCTGCCTTGGGAGGAGAATCCAAGAAAAAGTCTGAATTCTACATGAGCTCGATATTGGTAGATTGTATACTGTGCAACCAGCCTTTCCCTGGTCTCAAGTGTGTCTGGGACAGGGAAAGGATGCGTATGTATGCTGCCTATAGACCATTGTGGACTCAGCAGTACCATAGCCACTACAGGGAGGTCTGTGAGCAGTTCATTATGCCACTCTACATACTCATCTTCCGGAAGGAATGTGACTGTATGTCAGAGGAGGCTATGCAGGTAATAGAAGAGCATGCAAACTATTTCTTGACTGAGAATGGGATGTACATCAGAATGTTTGGTGGCACGAAATGCCCCTTATTGCTACCCAAATATGCAACAGATTATGTTATTCATAAAGAGGCAGTCAGGCAGGTATTCATTGATGGAATAGGGAATTACCTTTTTGAGCAAAAGAAGGCTACATATCCTCCGCTGCCATTCAAACTAGCACTAGTGGAAAATGAGAGATTAGTGACCAGGAGACCAAAAGTTTTGGTCATCACAATTTTTTTCAAGGGATAAATGACCAAAATTGATAAATTTAAGTTAGTTAACTAAAAAAGACCAAGATAAATGACCAATTTTGGTCACTGGATAAAAACCAATTGAAAACGACCAAGATAAATGACCAAATTTGGTCACGGGATATCTAGACTAAAAATGACCACATGACAATTGGTCATTTATTTGGTCATTTTTTATTCTTGCATTCTTCTTATCACTCCTAATTAATTAATTATGATTAATAACCAATGTAATTGCAAGGCATTCTTTGAAGGTGAAGTCCATAATTTTAGGTCTTCTTCCTGATTATCATTCCTTTACGTCACATTAATTGTTTTCATTAAATAACTTAAATTCCAGCTACGTCTAAGTAGTTTTTTTGATATAATGAAGTGTGCTCCAACTTGAAAATAATTACAATAAAATAGTTAATGTTTATATATTGTTACTCATGAATTGTAAAATTTATGATATTACACATATGACTACTTAATTAAGGAGTAAATTAGTGAACCAACCATTTGCACCGATCGGACGTCGACCTGGCTCGCGTGAGCGGTCACGTCCGACCTTGCCGGTCGTCCGATCAGTGAAAA
>LPNX011110006.1:0-26926 GCA_001517045.1 Pseudotsuga menziesii | reverse complement strand
CTAAGGGTCTTAAGAGAAAATACAATCATTATCTAACCATTACTATCAAGACAGAATCAGAAAACTCAGAAAATAAGCTTAAAACATATTTAAAGACACACATGGCTAAATGGGCGACTGTATAACAGGTGGATATGAAGGTCTGTATAAGGGGTTGGAGAGGCTATCTGTATGATAGTATGTTTGAAGAAAATACTAAAATTTCAAGAAAACAGTAAATCTAAATGATTTATTGAGGACAGTTGTCTCATGCATATGCTAATAAAATATAAAAAAGTAAGAAGTAAATATAATTTAATGATTGAATTCCATAGCAATATAACCTAAGCTAATTTCATAATTCAAAACATCATTTAACAAACTAACATACTCTTAAGCAAATTCATGATAAAAACTGGAATAAACAGAACTAAATTTACTATAATTTAAATCTAGAAATCAAGCAATGAATTATAAATACTTTACAGAAAAACTTGAAAACTATATTAGACACAACTGAATCTAAAATTTATTCTAAGTGAAAAAGAATCTGAAAGCTATTCTAAGTGCAAAAGAATCCGAAAGCTATTCTAAGTGCAACCGGTTGCTACTTGATGAAAGAAACCTACATGCTCAACATAATATTAAACTGAAATCTATGCTACAGGAAACTTGAATGATGACAAAAACAACTTATAAGCAAAATTATACTAATCGCAGAGGAAAGAAATAACAAAACCTAAACAAAGAATTAAAGACTCTATTTGTCGAGGGGACCTCCCAGCAAACAGAGTGATGCTTGTTCTAATCAAACTCAATCATACACAGTGCAACAGGACTTTCATTAAAATAAAAGGGTAGCATTACAGAGTTTTTCATATTGAACTGATCAAATAAAAGACAAAAACTCAAACTCCAGACTTTAAGAAGTCGTTCATAAGTCACATGACATCGTCTATATATACATCGTTCAATGGAGGTGAGCAAGTCGACCCTTTAGTGGTCGACTGCTCTTCATGATAAGGAAGTCATAAAGTCAAATAAGTTCATTAAAAACTAACAACTAAAAATTCCTCTTCTATCACAGATCGGGTTTCCTTTGGCATGCGATGTGGCTTATGACTTCAATCCAAATCAGATCCAGAATCAAGATGTCATGCAGAGATATGAGATGGGCACTTCTTCTAGAAGAATACTGATTCTAAAATGCTGGCACGTGGTGATGATAGTTCCCAGCCATTTTCCCGTGCCTCTAATGCATAGAAATATGCTACCTACAATGCGCAGTCTGTTTTGTGATCTAGATAGCAAGATGGATACGCTCTCCATATATCTAGTTGAATGCGTGTCTACTTGTTAGCCTTCCTAAAAGACCATATAACCTGCAAACAATAATACACATGAATTAATATAGTGAATGCACTCCATATTATGCCAATTTAATCATTGAAACCATAAAATCATGACAATAAACAGAATTGATATCAACCTTAAATTTATTCATACCTAAGTCTTGAATAGTGAGCTGCATGGTGCAAAAGAAAAAAAAAATTAACAAAACATGTGTTAATATGCGAAGTATTGAACCCAAAAATGTGTTAGGAAAAAAATTCACCAAGTCCACCCAAGAAAAGCTGCAGCCATTAAAGCTGAAGTTGAGAAGCTTTTAAAAGTTGGTTTTATCTACCCGGTCCCTTTAACTGAGTGGGTATCTAATATTGTTCCTGTCACCAAGAAATGAGGCACTATTAGGGTTTGTATCGATTTGAGGGATTTAAATAAAGCATGTCCCAAGGACAACTTTACAACTCCTCACATCGATCAAAACATTGATAACTATGCCATAAGTGTCATCTTTTCCTTTATGGATGGAATTTTTGGCTATAACCATATTGATATCTTACCTATCGAACAACACAAAATGACATTTATTTTCCCATGGGGATCCTTCGCTTATCGAAAGATGCCTTTGGTTTGAATAGCACTGGAGATACTTTCCAACAAGCTATGCATTATTTGTTTCATGATATAAAACAAATAGTGGAAACGAATCTGGATGACTTACTTGCTCATTCACAGCAGTAGAAAGATCATTCGGGCATCTTAGACACATTTTCCTTCGATGTCGTCATTATCATATTCAACTCAATCCACACAAGTGTGTTTTTTTTGTGTTGAGACTGGACGCTTACTTAGTTTTGTTGTTTCTAGGGATGGGATTAAAATTGATCCCTTAACAATTGCTACTATCGTGGCCTTACCACCTCCGACATACATTACTGAACTCCAAAGTTTGCAAAGGAAGGAAAAATTTCTTCGTCATTTCGTATGCAATTTGGCTGAGAAAACGCATGGCTATATGTGTATTTTTAAAAAGAACACTCCCTTTTTGTGGCATGATCAATATTAAAGATATTTTCATAATTTGAAACATGCTATAACACACTCACCACTGTTGCACCCCCCAAATTATTCAAAATATTTTGTGCTTTACATTGCCGCCTCCACTACTACCATTGGCATGGTTTTAGTATAGGAAGATATGAACAACCAAGAACATGTGATCTATTGTTTGAGTAAGTGTCTCCTTGACTCTGAAACCCACTACTCACATGTGGAGAAGCTATATTTGGCTGCATTCATCGTTGTGCAACAATTTATTCATTACATATTACTTGACATTACTACTGTGCTTGTAGATGAAAACCCTATGTACTATATTCTTACTCGTCAGGTACTTGGGGAAAAATATTCATGTTGGATTGTCATCCTACAGGAATTTGATCTCAAATTTGTGAATACCAATTCCAAGAAGTCTCTAGTCTTTGCAAAGTTGATGTGTGACCTTCCCTATGCTCTCACAGAAGCTGAGCCCAATGATTCATTTACGAATGAATTCTTGTTCCTGATAAGCATGAGCGACCCATAGTATGGGGATTTCATCATATATATCCAGAACCAGATATTTCATCCCAATATATCTATTTGGCTAGGAAAAGTGCACAAGGATGAATTTGTCACGCAAGCGCAAGAGTAAAAGTGAGCACGCGACAAAGGAAAAGCAGGTAGAGGAAGTTGTGACGAGGATAGTTGCGACAAGGAAGGAATATCCAAGTCGATAGAAGAGGTAGGTAGAAGAGTTAAAGCGGAACAGGTACAAACCAGCAAAAGGACAAACCAGTAGAAGACCAAGGACAATTTTGTGGCTAATTATGACCAGTATAGAAGACTGAAAGACGTTTCGTGGCTAGATATGGCTGTGGCAAATGTTATATAGGAATTTTGTGGCTAGGTCTAGTCCAGTATTTAATGTAATTGAATATATTTTGTAGCCACTTGATTCTTTAATAACTGAGTAGTACTAAGTTGATCCTATGCAGTCTTGATAATGTTATAAATAGAAGTAACGTGCTCTTTATAAGGGTTTGGTGGATTAGCTTCAGTTTTGTTTAGTAAGTTAGATTCAGTTTAGTAGTTTATTATTGAATCAAAAGAGGATTCTAGTAGAAGGATGTTGAGCCATAGATCTTGCAGCTAAGTGCATAGACTGCTAGTAGTAGAAGGAATTTGCAGCTGAGTGTGTAGATAGTAAAGTAGAAGAGTTGATCCAGGCTGTGTGTGGATCAGTAGGAGTAGATAGAAGAATAAACCAGAGAGCATGAGAGAAATAAGATTGAGTCAGATAGAAATGACTTAAGAACACAATGAAAGCTATAGACTGCAAGGTGATACCTATATTTCTCATGCCAGATGAAGATCACCTTGGTGGTTTTTCCCAGATGGGTTTCCACATTATTTCATGTGTCGAAAATGAATGTTGTGGATATTGGATGTTATGTGAATGTTTGCTTAATTTATATTGTTATAGTTATTGTTGAATGTATGCCGCAATATTACTAATCAGTTAAGGAAGGAATGAATGATAAGAACTATTGACATGCTATGTATGATTTCATGGTTAATATTCTAAGTTATAATATAAGTCACGCACTATTCATTAACTCCAAGGAATCAGCAGCGTTGCACAGTTGCGCCAGTTGTTAAGTGGTTAAGGACAACATTGTGTCATGCATAGATTGTGGCACGTAGTTACACCTATGTTGCACAAGCAATAGACCCCATCCTCCTATATCTATCAAGATCCTTGGTCACGCGCCAAGGGACTATAATACCTTGCCAACTATAGAAACATGGTTCTCGCAGTTACACATCAAGATATTTCGTATGAGACTACGCTTGCCTTGTGAGCGTTTTCGACTGAGCTTGCTCTGTCGAGCCCATGTATTTTGGTGTCTTGTTGGTATTGTGTTGTTGTTGAACCACAGGTCGAGATAAGAAGGAGAAAGAGGCCAAAAAATGGTTCTGTTTCTGGGACCTGTAATCATTTGAGTCGAGGGAAATATTGTGGCACTCGACAAAGAAGGAAATAGACAACTGGATGGATTCTCAGATGCTAGCCTTTGCATAAGAAGAGAGCGCATGATCATAGTTGAGCATGTAAAACTTGGTGGATGAGTACATATACTCGGACATTCATGAGATCTTCTTTATAGATTTTATCATTGTGTTGCACAAGTGGTTGTCAAGGTTGGAAACTCGGCAGACAAATTTCTAGAGAAGAGAAGCGGTCAAGTGGAGTGATCGGTTGGTTCGCGAGATAACCAGTGTAAGTAACACCATCTCTAGAGATGTTGAATTTTGGGTTGACAATAGTTTTCAAGGATATATTATTGAGTTTGCACTAGATACTATAACCTCATATAGTGAGGCTGAAAGAAATTTTATCCAAGGACCCCAAAGAAGATATTTGTTATCTATCAATACATGGATCAAGATGCTCGTTTATGAGAAGGGCATTTTGTAGTTAAGTAGTTAAGTCACGCACCTAGTAATAAGGTTGTCCTAGAAGACCTATCAAGACAATGGGAAATGGTGAGCTAAGATGTTCCAAGGAAGTATAGAACCTGAACTAGAAGATGGAGTCCTAAGAAGTGGAAGGAGATTCAGATGAGGGAAAAGAAGAAATATAGAGGAAGGTCGACGAGCTCCTAGTGTATTCGAGGAAAGTGAGCATGAACTTCCATCATAGCTGGATGAAGGGTCTTGTGACGAAGAGGAGAAATACATCCTGATATCAGAAGGGAAAGAGGAGTCCAAAGAGACTCTGGAGACACCAAGATCAGGGTACAACTACATCACACCCAGAGTATCGCCAGAGGTAAGGTCTAGAGCCTCATCTCTTGGAAGAGTTGTTAATATTGATAGTGCTAGTACTGTGACTAGCGCGTAGTAAGGTACACCTCCACTACATTCATTAGATAAAATCGATGCCAACTCAATGGTTGGGCATGATATCCAGTTACCCACATGCAATGAGAAAGGAGTAGAGGATCCAGAGCGGCATTTGTTCCTCTATGAAGCTGTTTGGATGGTTAGCCTAGTTCACAACACGTACTTGAGGAAAGCACAGATGATCATGACTCTGAGAGGTCATGTGTTGGATTGGTTTATGAAGTTCTATGTAGTACTTCCAGGAGCACCACAGAAAACCTTAGAAGAGATATGGCTCGCGATGATTTTTGAGTTCTAAATCCTAAATCTGAGTCACAGTGCATCATGATCAAAGAGATAAAACAATCATTCACAGAGTCCGTATGGGATTTTGACCAACGGTTTAAAACGTTGATGGAAAAAATTAAGTTACTAGATGTCATATGTGCAACATAAAGAGTGGTTTATTGTTGCGCTATCACCACACATCTGAGACCCATTGATGCAACAAAATATTGAATCGTAGACAGGAGTGCTAGAATTGGCAATGAATATGGAAGCTTCGTCGATCGATGATGGTGTCACAAGAATGGTGCAAATTCACTTGCATATAGCTAATCTAATGATACAACTTCAAGATATCAAGAAGGGCAAGGAATCAGAAGAATACTTATGGTGTACAAAATGCAGAACTGATGGACACACATAGCATAATTATCCAACATACATAAAATATATCACATCGGGTGTGCCAAATCCATTGAGTTCCCGTTGACTACCCTAGTGCCGCATATGCCAGTATAGATGACATCATGATGAGGAGTGTCTATACTTTCAAAAAATTGTAAGTACCCCCATCAAACCTCTTCTGTAAGTTTTGTAATTCAGTAGGACATGAAGAGAAGGGTTGTAGAGCATACCAGCTCTTGAAGGAAAAGACGGTAGACACCTACTTAATGAAGAATGGTGGGCAGGCTCAGGATGAACTGACACAAGCATCATATTAGCTTGTGTAGTTCCCACCCAATTAATATCAAAACCAGTACCAGCCTCAGTATGCGCCACAACAACCATATGCGCAACAAGACCACTATCAGTCACACAACTAGCAGAAACAGTACCCCTCGTAGCAAGCACACCCACAAGGAAGGGATTGTGGAAACTTTAGAGGTCGAGGGGGAGGAGGATTTGGTAGAGTAAGGGGTCAGGTTACATGCTATAACTATAGGCAACCGGGTCACTATGCCAGAGATTGCCAGCATCTTGCAAAGACATGTTCATATTCTAAAGGACAGGACCATAATGTGGAGCAATGTCCTCATTTAATTGCAAAAAGGCAGGCTAGGACCATCACAGGCTCTAACCCTGTGCAAAACCCAAATCCAAATCCTAAATTAAATGTCTAGATGGTTGTTGTTGAGCCAAGAGATCCAAGCGTTGTTGTCATAACACAAGGAGGTCATTAGAGGAAATTTAGGGTCTAAAATGGGCCTTATAAGAAAACAAGCCAATAATAAATTTTGTGAGTTGGAATTCAATAACCAATAGAATTTAAATAAAAATGATTCAATCATAATGGTTGAATTGACATATTTGTCATTAAAGAAAACTACTTTTTTTGTTTGTATTTTCGACATATCTCCTTGTGTTTTTACTCAAATTTCAAGCGGGAGAGCTCGTTGGATGCAGAATTTAATTTTGGATCCAATGAGTACCCACACTGCATACTTTTGATGGACCGCACTACCCCAAAGAAAATAAATACCTAAAAAACTGTGATGATGATGTCATCATCACATTTTTCAAGTATTTCTTGTTTTTGGGGTAGAGAGGTCCATCAATAGTATTCCTTGTGGGTACTCATTGGATGCGAAATTAAATTCCACATCCAATGATATCTTCCACTTAGAATTTGAGTAAAAACACAGAGAGATATGTCGAAAATATGAAAAAAATAGTTTTTTTCATTCTTCCTCCAAAATTAATAACTATTATTTTATTATTTTCCTTAGGAGGCTCATTTTAGACCTCAAATTTCCTCTAATGGTTGTGAATGTAGCTGATCAGGAATTAGGATGTACCGTAGGAACAACTATAGCCACAGGTATGACCCACTGCGCAGAATGAAGTACCATTCAACGTTAAAAAATAGAAGCAAGTATTCTTGGACGTGAGACCAGAGTTTGCAAACCAGAACAACCATCCTTCTCAGCTAAAGTAAGGGAGATGCCTGAATGATTTCAGCAGATATTTCAGAGGAAGGTCCCACAAAATGTGAGTAAGCTCAAGTACTTTCTATCAAATTGCTTAATGCTAATTTGGGATAAAGATGTTGTTACAGGACTACAAGCACTGATAGAAGAAACCCTAGAATACTCGCAACCAGAAAGGAGAGTTTACCAGGTTAAAAATAAGTTTAAAACTGGGCACGAGTTAAGAATGATTACACAGACAGGTGAGTATGACATAGACTACATCATTTTATTCCTGTGATCGGGTGTCAATATTTTAATCAGAAAAACCTAGGAAAGTATGGGTAATATGCACTTGGACTGGTCTCCTGTTCAATTGCGACTTGCAAATCAGGAAAACGTTCTACCAATTGGTCAGTTGAGTCAAGTCCCTGTCGACATTGAAGGGTTATGCACATTTGTAGACTTTGAAGTCATTAACATCATCGATGACACAACCCATATCTCATGCTGTTGGGGATATATTGGGCCATATATAATTAGACTATTATCGATTTCAAGAAGAGGATTCTCTCATTTGAGGATAATGAGATGATGGTAGTGTTTCCCATTGATCCGTTGGAGGGATAGAGATACATCAAGCATGCCTACAATGAGGGACAAGGTGATTATCTTGACCAAATATACAATATCACCGCGCTACAATAATATTACATCAATCCAACCATGGATGGAAACCTAAACTAGAAGAGTGCTAGTTCATGCACATCTGACTCAGGGGAGGCCTTGGAGAATTGGCAAAACCGGTTTCATGAGGTCTCTATGAGGAGATGCAACAGAGTTATAAGGTCAATGTGATGGGTGGAGAATGAGCTAAGAGAGCTACCCACCTATGAATTTTTTCCTAACCTAGTGACCTTGCTACATGAGTTTGAAGGACAGTCTATACAGTCGCAACGATTGTCTACACTAGACCATGTACTAAAGGCTATGCCCACTAGATGGTGAGGTACACATAAGAAGTCCATATAAAAATGGCCACAGTGTAGAAGATTGATGGAATCCATATTCGGTGAAGAAATCAACACTGTGAGTCACAAGTACATAAGACTGAAAAACCCTGTCGAGCACATAAATCACTATCGCACTACATTTGCAGAATACCTGTCTCAGGAATGGGTCCATCATTTCACTCACACATTGGAAATGATACCCCGAATCTTGTATACATCTATGGAGTTGCAACAAGGAACTCAATATTGGGAAGAAGTAGCTAAACAGTTCATGCACACATTTGAATTCATTTATGAGAAACCTACAGTTCATGCTACGCTTCAAACGATAAAGGAAAAGATATTTGTTGAAATCCCTATCGAAGAATCAAACTCCCACCAGTGCAGCATGACCATTCAACAATGGATTCCTTGTTACAATCTAGCTAGAGACCCAGATGATGATTCAATTAACATAAACATACTAGATTCGGAGGGTACATGCACGCTTGAGGGAAGTGGTATTTCAAGCGGCTAGTTCCTCAAGCTGTTAAAAATCAAGAAAGTAAACATTGGGTCACCAGAGAACCCAAAGTTCACCAATATAGTAGATTATTGGGATGAAGAGATGCTTGCAAATATTACAGACTTACTGCATGAGTATCAGGATCTATTCCGTACCAATTTCTCAGAGATGAAGGAAATAGTTGGTGACCTGGGAGAAATGAAAATACCCCTGAGACCAGATGCTAAACCCATTAAGCAACGACCTTGTAGGTTGAACCCAAGATATAAAGAAAAGGTAAAAGCTGAATTAGATCGCATGCTCGATGTAGGAATCATTGAACTTGCCAAGGAATCATAGTGGATCATCTTATAGTGATCCAAGATAAGAAAACCATAGGTGAAATTAGGATCTGTGTCGGCCTAAGGAAGTTGAACGATGCATGCATGCACGATCCATTCCCAACACCATTTATAGATGAAGTATTGGAAAGCTTCGGAGGAAAGGATATGTATTCATTCACTCATGGGTTCTTTGGTTATCATCAAGTCAGAATCATGAAGGAGGATCAACATAAAATGACCTTCGTCACACAATGGGGATGCTACCAGTACACGGTAATTCCCTTTGGACCCAAGAATGCACTTGCTATTTTTTCTAGAATAGTAGTTTCTGCGTTTAAATATTTCATTCATAAATTTCTTGAGGTCTAATTTGATGATTGGACCGCATTTGGTCTACTANGCACTTGCTATTTTTTCTAGAATAGTAGTTTCTGCGTTTAAATATTTCATTCATAAATTTCTTGAGGTCTAATTTGATGATTGGACCGCATTTGGTCTAGTAAGAGACCATATTGAGATTTTGCACATGATGTTGGGCCACTGTCGCCAGTATCAGATCGTGCTTAATTCCAAGAAATGTATTTTCTATTCACATTTGGGTGTGCTGTTGGGTCATGTTGTATGTCGTGATGGAATTTTGGTCAACCCAACAAAATTTGTGATTATCCTTGACTTACCACCACCCACATTAGTCATGCAACTCATACCAGTTCTAGGACNCATTTGGGTGTGCTGTTGGGTCATGTTGTATGTCGTGATGGAATTTTGGTCAACCCAACAAAATTTGTGATTATCCTTGACTTACCACCACCCACATTAGTCATGAAACTCATATCAGTTCTAGGACACACAGGCTACTACAGGAAATTCATTAGAGGTTATGCATACACAAATGCACCTATGGAGAAGCTGCTAAAGAAAGATGAAAAGTTTCAATGGATCGAGCCTTTCTAGGAAATCCTAGACAAGTTAAAGAATAAGATGGCCACTACTCCACTACTTGTGTTTCCATATTGGAATAAGGAGTTCCATGTTCATGTCGATGCATCATTTATTATGCTTGGAATTGTCTTAAAACAACTAGGNATAAGATGGCCACTACTCCACTACTTGTGTTTCCATATTGGAATAAGGAGTTCCATGTTCATGTCGATGCATCATTTATTATGCTTGGAATTGTCTTAACACAACCAGGAGAGGGTGTGCTTGACCACTCGATTGCTTTTTCTAGTAGAAAACTATCAACAACAGAGAAGAATTACACCATGATAGAGAGATAAGGCCTTGCCATGGTCTATGTGCTGCAAACTTTTTGACACTACTTGTTAGGTGGACATTTAAAAATGTACATTGATCATCGACATTGAATACCTAGTCAATAAGCCATATTTGGGGGGGGGGGGAATCTATCGATGGATCCTCATGTTTCAGGAATTTGAATTTGAGGGCATAGTGAAACCTCATCAATTGAATTTCAGTATAGACCACCTGTCAAGGATCAAAAGTGGAGAAAGAGCAACTAGAGATTCATCCAAGCTGCAACTGTAGAAGAAACGCAAGGCCAAGGTCAGTGCAGATACCCCTAAGGAGGACATGATGGAGGAGGATGCACCAGACTCACCACCCTGAGATGCTGGTGCTACTAGAGAAGAGGAAAAATTCCCCCAGTATGTTCGGCCAAGGATATCTAACACACGAAAAGTGACGCTCCCAAAGAAAGCATGCACAACCTTGGTGACACCCTGCATCCCTGATGGTGTAACCCTATTGCTAGAAATAATGCCAAATATCACCAAGCTACATTTTGAGGATTGCGACACCTTCCAGTAGGTGGGATTGGAAAGGAAAAACTATATGGTTATGGTTCAAGCTGGGCCAACTAATCCCCAGATATTAGTACCACTGGAGTGGGCCAGGAATGTCGATAATGCAAGCTTGCTGAATCTGTTGTTCATGTCGCACTTTGGGAACAAAACCAGGTGACCATGTATGTGAAGCAACTCCTTGTCTACTTTCATAGAGGATGTTTATGGCTTGATCGACCCTACCCTATCGATGTTGAGCTCATCTTGTCGATAACAGGTTTTCCAAAGACATGAGGAGACACTTCACCATATTTGCACTAGAACAGAGACACCACCAAGATGAAGCAGAAGTATAACCTGCAGCGTGTAGGTAGGTGATTCCTCATTGAACCCATTAAGGATAATATGGTAAGGGTTGCAACCAGAATCTTATCTTGCAAACTATTGCACAAGATGAGACCTGTTGAGTGCATTCTAGGGGCGATAAAGATAACAGAGTAATGCACGCAAGGAGTCACCTTCAACTAGTTGTGGATCCTGCTGAATGAACTGATAGATGATGCAGAGCAGGAGAAGAAGGAAACTTGGGCCAAATTTCATTACTCCTGGTTTCTCATCCTAATCTCTTTCATTCTATGGTCCAACCCACTGGACTACCATCCGATGGATGTCCCAGTGCTTTTCCTTGGTGCTGTTGACGGGCTAAATTGGCACAAGTGTCAACCAAGAGACAACCCGATCCAAGATTTTTCGAGATGCTCTTAGTCGTTGGGTAGCTGTCCCTGACGGGATTAAGGCCCTGTTTCCTTTTCTAAATTATTCCTAGCTACAGGAGAAGACCTCTAAAAGGAAAAATAAACTACTGTTTGTTAATTAGATCTACAATATACCTACGAATGTACAAGTAAAACTAATTGATTTGATTGCTAATTAATTGATATATTACAAAAATTAATCACTGAAAATTAATCTACTCAATCAGTTGATTCACAATAGAAGAAGAAATAGTTAACTGATATTAACATGCTCAATGAATTACAAATAGGAATACATTATAAACACATGTACACTAATCACAAAATCAGAAAATAATTTTAACAGTGGTATAAATATAGAAATCTGATTCAATGGATTTTTAATAAAATAATTAAAATAAAACTATTAACCTACTCTAAATCCTATCCTAATCAGGAGCGTAGAAAAACATTAACCTGGAATCAAATTGCCAATAAGGCTACTGTGCTAATAATCTTGAAAATATCCAAAGAAAATTTAGAATTTAAACAAGATCACACAGTAAACATGTATATCACATATATTTGATTACAATATCAAAATTACAACATGACATATATTAGCAAATCAAAACCAGCGTAAATCGATAGATTAAATATGATGTATTTGCAAAATTCATGAAAGGAATTATGACCAAACATAACTACTGCAGAGAAACTGACAAGATCAAACAATATCATAAATACATTTGCGTAGTAAAAACACGGTAAATATATATATAGATATCACCAGTGAAGAGTACTATAGTTGCTGACAAAAAATTGCCTCAAGTCACAGAAAATAATTACAGTGATCTTGTCATGTCTTTTCTCCCACTATCGACCCCCCATCCAATAATACATGTCTTCTTTAAATACAAGTTACTTCATATGAGGAGATTTCAATAAAACTGGAAACCATAAAATCAAAATCATAACCAATTTCGTTAAAAATGACAAATGTCTCATGTCATTTTTCTATATGCGTAATAACGTCTTTAAATTGGAAAGACTCTGTTTATAACACAAAATCGTAAAATCGACAAAGGCACTAATGATATAGTGACACCTGGGAAACAGTAATGCCAATCGATTTATTCCTGATTATCCAGGGATCATCCTGAAGGTAAGTAATCATCAAAATCTGAGAAAGAGCATCAACAACATCACCTGCAGCACTACACATAAAAGAGATATAATTAAAACATAAGCAAAAAAACAAAATGAAATAAACTACATAATGCAAACAATCAATACACACCAATACCTGTAGCAAAAAATAACTTGATTATCACTTGATTATAACTTCAAACCTGAAACCAATAATAAGTGTGCCCAAAACATTATAGATTAACAGGGGCATTAAACACCTGAATATTTACACCATTTGCCGGATTCTGCGAATGCCCTTTGAATTGCATCAGAGTGACCTGTGCATTCAATTCACGGACCTTCTCCATGTCCTTGTGACTCTCTTTTTGGAGTTTCAGGACTCTATGAATTAACCTATTCTTATGCTTCTTAAGACGGAGCAGACACTTATCACCTGAATCAACTTTCTCTTTCAGTCTCAAATTCTCAGCTCAGATAACATCATCACGTGTCACCATTTCTATCAGTTCTATTTCCATCCTGTGCATTTTATCTAGTAGACAACTGACAAAGAGTGGGTGAACAATTTCACCAATTTGATAAGACCTGGGTAAATTAACTTCCATGGACTTGCTCTTTGTTGGGGTATCGACCACAGGATCAACCTGAAGATCCTTATTAGACACATGAGGGACGCTATCCATAGGGTTTACGAAAGGCTCATGATTAAGATCAAGACCATTATCAGGTAAAATAGTTTTCTCTTCTTCATCATCAATCACAACTATTTCAATATCAACATTATTTGTCACTGCTGACTTACAAGCATTACCCTTATTCACCATACTCCTTGTAAACCTACCATTGACCTTAACATTCGGCCTTTTACCCTTCGGCTTGTAGGTATTCTCATTGCATTTTGGTGTAACCGGCGATAGATTTGAAGACTTCCTCATGCGCTTAGAAGGCACAGGAGTACCGGGACTACTTACAGGAGCAGGAACTGACTCATTGCAAATGCTGGGGCTTACACAGCCATCAAGGTTTGACATAGGCTTATGCACAGGTGAATACGAAGCTTGAACAGGATCTTGATGCCTTAAACATTCTTCAAGACAATCAAATTGACAATGAAAGAAGGCTAAGAAACCATTCGACTCAATAAACTCATCCCACGACCGATTTTGCTTGGACAATTCCCTCTCTATTAAAATCCTCACCAGGCCATGATGAAACAAACTGTGACTGAGATTCTTCAGCCCTTTCTTAATGGCTGAAGACATCTTAAACATACTCTGAACTAGATAATGAGGCAAATTAAGAGGAAAACCGATAAACACAGCCATCAACCGAAGGTGATAAATATAAGCCGAGAAGAGATGACCTTCACAGGTCACATACCTGTGGATAAGATCCAAGACTGGTCGCCACTCTTTCTTAAAGTATTTCCGAGACACACCGGTTTAGAATGACACATCTTGACAGGGATTCTTCAGCATTTGCCTCCACTCAGTCACCTCCATCTGCTTGTACTTGAACCATCTTTCGCCTATCAACGACAAACCAGTAGCAAGAGCAACTGAATGCTCATCAACCCTGAATCGGAGGTCGGATATTTTAACCCTAGAATCATCCAACGACAAATCAAACAACCTTGTCACCTCTGGGTTCAAATCCATGAACTTGCGAATGAATGGAAACCATCCGAATGCTTCCACCCTAGCTAACAGTTTAGGGTTTGAATCAAGAAGTTTCATGTCACTCGGTTCAAGCCTGACCACAGGAGCCATAGCTGCATGTGCACATGCACGAAGCCAAACACAGAAGAGGTACCACAAATCAAAACACGACAGTGAGCTGGAGAGTGAACACTTAGGATAAAGGCCGAGCAGGAAACACAAGCAATGAAACCCAACTCTGTGATAAACTAACTGGGACATGAGAAAACACAGCCAATAACCCTACAAACTCGGCATGGAGGGGAGTGATCACGCAGCGAGGCAATTGAGTAATGAAAAGTGACGGCGAAGGCTCTAGATTAACTCATGTTGCCATTATTTATTCGGCGTTATTGACATGAAACCACTCATCGTATACAACACAGGTGTTGAATGAGAAGGAAGCCACGACATTGATCACATACTGGCCATTCAATGTGATCAACAGAGTCAAGTACAAATGCCATGATACCATATCACCCTCGCAGTAAGTAGATCAGAATTGGAGGCGACGACATGAATTAATCTGACCATAAGCAGTAAACCTATTTCACTCTTATCGTATATTTGATTTAACCTTCGAAGGTGGTGAGCATGCGACATAATACAAACCATCAAACCAACACCAAACTTTGCAATATGGACCATATTATAAAAATCAACATTAAACAATTATGGTAATATTGAGTATGGTTCGGAGTCAAAAGGATGAACTTAGGATAAGGTATGTATGTATAAAATATTTGGCCTTTGATGTTCTAGGCCTTATCAAAGTTACAACAAACCAAACATGCATACCAATTGATTAATATTTGAATGAATACTTATGGTGAAAGGCATAAAAACAAAAGCTTATCTGCTAAATTGAAACGATAAATTCATCCAAATTAATGATTTCAAAGTAATGATTTTAATGCAGTGATTTATGTCCATTTAACCATAGTTCACAAAGGTTGTAAAAAACATAGAATTTCATCGATTGAGTAGCTCGCGAAATGTCACCATTTCAGTAGCTGTCAATTCTTTAGATTTGAAATGAGAAATTCAAACATTTCATCAAAAGAAAATACAATTTTGTTTGATGAAATATGTTTTTTAAGGCTGTTGGGTAGTGGCACAACAAATGGCGACTGACTGGGCGGAACAGTTATCTCTAATTTTTTAACCTGAAATCGTGCAATCAAAGAAATTAGATCCTTCATGTTGGCTCATACAGAAATCAAAATTTTAACATCTTAAACAGATTCATGAATTTTCACATCTCTAGAAATTTACCAGAAATTTACACCTTTGATTATTTATTTGATAAAAATTTTAGTCTCTCACAAAAATAAGCCCAAACGAAGTAAAACAGTAAATGGCTTGGTTTTAAGGAATAGAATCTCAATACCACAAGCATGGCCCTGCTGCCAGCAGGCGTCTATAGCCTCAACAGGGTTGCTTCAAAGCCCCAAGGAATGCCAGTATCCCATCTGCTAGTTAGAGATGTACAATTCTGGTTAGGTTGAACTATTACCATCATCTTTTTCTTTATATATATACTTCTGAAGGCCATGATTCTGGCTTGGTAACCATATAGTAACCATGTCAGTCACCAATCTACACCACAGTAAATAAATCGGCTCGTGATGAGACCTTTTATCCCTCAAAGTTTTCTGTCCAAGGGCCATTGTCCAGGCTTGGTTACCAGAAATGACAATGTTACTGAATGCAAACCTATGATCCTGAACATACCGGCTCGTAATGAGACCCTCTGTCCTTCATATTATTTTGAAAATATTCAAACCCAACCATGGCCAGAATGTAGTTATATTTAATCTGCAATGAGATCGTCTTAGCATATGGGGAGGCAAATCCAATTCTTTTTACGAGAAGGGATGGTGTAAAAGACTTAAATAGATAACCTCAACAAAAAATTCCCTAATTCCTTTGGAAAATCTTTGCAGAGACTCATATTATTGATTTGCATTAACATGATTTAATAATTTCTAGTAAAATCTAGAAAGATGAAATCCTGTTCACTGTTTAGGACGTAAAACAGTATGATAATTTTCAGGATAGTAATATTTTCGTGCATGATTTGTAGATCAACCACAGAACTTGATAAAAAAATCATCAGCTTGAAGTTTGATAAATTGATCAGACTCAACAATACGCAAATAAAATGACAAATGAATATGAGAAAATACTCAAAGCAAACAAGTAAAATAAACACACTAATAAAATCCACAAACCAAGCACACCACACAAGTTATGTACAGGATAATCCCTTGGGGGGGATCAGCAGAAATATTTTTTATGAGATGACCATTTACCTAAAGGTTCTCGATGTCCCCCTCCAGCTTCTGTAACCTGAACGTGCTAGGACCAAATTTTTCTGTAATACTAAATGCTCCCAGCCACAGGCATTGGAATTTAGTATGTTTTCCTCTGTCTTCATGTTCCTTGTCCCATTTCAGAACTAGGTCACCTACTTCTAAATCCCTACTAGCTGATTTTCTATGATCAAACCAGCGTTTCACAGTCTTTTGATGTTGGTCAAACTTTTTCCTAGCTGACTCTCTTTCTTCCTCCAGTTTAAGCAAGGTATTGATTCGATGTTCCATGGCAGAACATGGTGTCTCCTGTACTAACTAGGAAAGCTGTAGAGAGGGTAAGAATAGATGAGGAGGAAAAATAGATTCCTTGCCGTATACCAGAAAAAAGGGAGAATTACCTCTGGCAGCTTTGGGAGTCACTCTGTCGGCCCACAAGGCATTCGATAAGGCATTGTGCCAATTTTTATGATGATTAACCACCGTACGTTTCAGAATCTTAATTAAATTTTTGTTGGAAGATTCAACTAATCCGTTACACTGAGGATAATAATTAGCTCAATATTTTAACTTTATGCCCTTTTCCAATGCATATTCCATTAATTTTACAGAAGAAAAATAAGTTGCATTGTCAAAAATCAAAGATTCGGGAACACCAAACCTGGTGATAATAAAAGAGTCAAGGAATGATATCACATGTTCTAAGTTAACCACTCGCAAAGGGATGGCTTCCACCCATCTAGTGAAATAATCGGTGGCTGTCAGAATGTATTTGTGTTGTTGTGAGGAAGATGGTGTAATTGGACCAACAATGTCCAAACCCCATTGTTGAAATGGGACTTTAATAATAACAGGCTGGAGAGGTAATGCTGCTTTCTTAAGTCTCCCGCTTTCTCTTTGACACTCTTGACATTTCCTAGCAAAGGCATATGCATCTTTGAACAATGTAGGCCAGTAATAACCAGCTTTGAGCACCTTATGTGCAGTGGTTTCCCCGCCAAAGTGTCCCCCGGCTGGCCCTGCATGTAATTGAGACAACACATTATCAGCTTCATTTCTTTCTAAACAGTGTAGGAGAACCCCTTCAAAATTCTTTTTGAACAGAATATTATCAATCAGCTGATAAGATGCAAATCTTAATCTCAAATCCCTTTTGCTACGTGAGTCTAAATGTTCAAGAGCATTCCCATGCAACAGAAAAAATTTAATATCATGGTACCAAGAATCAGAGGGAGCTGAGATTGGAAGAACTTCCCTTTCGAACAGAAAATGTTCATCAAAGAAGTGCAAATCAGATTCAGAAATGTCTAAAGATCCAGCTGCCAACTTACAAAGTCCTTGTCCTCTGACAATCTTCAAAGGCTTGATTTCCAAGTCATACTCCTGAAGTGCTGTGACCCGATGGGCTCGCTTTTCACCAAGGTCCTTCTGCACCAAAAGATTTCTGACTGCGGAATATGGCAAAATGACCTTGGTATGAGACTTCAGCAAATAAGGTCGGAAATGCTTTACTGACTTAAATACAGCAAACGCTTGTTTGTCTACTTCTGGATAGTTCAGTTCTGCACCATTCAAACTAGAACTCGTAAAAGGAATGGGAGCTTCATTATTTTCCTGATTTTTCTGTGTTAGAACAGCGGCATATGAAGAGTCAGAAGCAAACGTATACAAAATAAATGGTCTAGAGAATTTCGAGCTTATTAAGGTAGGAGCTTCAGCAATATCTTTTAGTATATCATGAAAATATTGTTTTTCTATAGCAGACCATTTAAATTCAGCATCTTTCTTAATCATTTTCTGAAACGGCATGACAATTTCAGTGAACCTAGGAATAAATCTAGAATTTTTTTTTATCTTCCCAAGAAATGACTGCATAGTTTTCTTTGAGTGAGGCATAGAAATCTGTGTTATAGCCTGGGTACATTCAGGGTCAATATTGATACCTTGTTTTGAAACTACAAAACCCAATAACTTACCTTCTGTAACTTCAAAGATGGATTTCTTTCGATTCAGGGAGATCCCATATTTCTGGCATCGCTCAAAGACCCTTCTGAGATGTGTTGGGTGGTTAGCTCTATTTTTTGAAAAGACAGTTATGTCGTCAAGGTAAATGGTGACAAATTGCTCGATCAGGCCTCTGAACGCAATATCTATTTCCCTTTGAAACGTAGCTCCGACATTAATTAAACCAAATGGTATTTTCCTGTAGGCATAAGTTCCCCAAGGGGTTCTAAAGGTTGCTTTCAACTGATCTACTTTAGATACTAGCACTTGGTTGTATCCCAAAAATCCATCTAAAATTGAAAACATTTCAGATCTGAAGACCTGTTGTAAGATTTTTTCCATTGGAGGAACAGGATAATTATCTTTTTTCTGAAACCTTATTCAGATTTCAGAAATTGACGCATAACCTGATATCACCATTTTTATTTCTGACGGGGACGAGGTTTGCCACCCACTGGGCATGTCGCACCGAAAAAATTATTCTAGCAGCGAGGAGTTTGTTAAGCTCTTTTTTAACAGCCGGTTCTAGGCTAGGGTGCATTTTCCTCAATTTTTGATGGAATGGTTTAGCCTGTTCTTTCATGGGAATGACATGTTGCATTATGTTGGGATCAAATGTCTTGAGATCATCATATGTCCAGGAAAAAATGTCCTTAAACTCATTAAAGAGCCGTATGAAGGCTTTTTTTTCTTGGGGAGTACATGTACTGCCCAGATTTACACATTGAGGGTTGTGTTCAGTGCTTAGATTTATAACTTCAGATCACATAATGGAGCTGTTGGTCTTGCAGTTCCTTGCACCTTTAAATTTATCCTTTAGATCATAAAATTTCTCAAGTTTAATCACAGATTTAGGAAGGGTGTTGACCTGATTAAGAGATTCCTCAATTGTACAAGGATTATGAATTACTGCAAAATTGTACAGGTCTTCATCGTGAGTCATTTCATCGATGAATGCATCTTTGAAAGTATCATTCATGGTCAAGAACTTGATTAACTTCTTGTCGTGGTCAAAAACTCTCCAATTGACAATGTTATCAGGTATGGAAGGTCTGAAAAGCAATTCAACAGAGAAAGAATTAGCAAGCATGCCTTCAGACGGAATTAACCTTGAAGCAACATTAGCTAACAGATCTGCTTCCTCGTTCAAATAACGAGGAATATAATTTATGTTAAAAGATTCAAATGATAATAATAAATTCCATACCTCTGCCTGGTAATTTCTAAGATGTCCAGCAATGCAATGTATAGTGTTACGTACCTGTCTAACGATAATTTCAGAGTCCCCTAACACTGCCAAAGCTTTGGATCCTAGGTCAATTGCCTTTTTCAGCCCTTGAATAAGAGCTTCGTATTTAGCAATATTGTTGGTGCATTCGAATTCCAACCTGCAAGCAAAAAAGTACCTTTTCCCAAAGGGATCTATCAACAAGCACCCAGCTACAGCTCCTTCCTTTGACTTAAACCCGTCAAAGTATAGAGACCAAAGGCCATCATTCAGATCCAAATGAGCAGTATTTGGAGTTGGATTTTCGTCAGAAACTTGTGTAAAATGGAAAACTTCGGACTGCTGTACTGAGTGTTGGACTGGTGAAGTTTCAGCTTCAAAGTTCCCAAAGAAGGAATCATCCATGTAATTGCCCATTATGGTATCAGTAAATAGTACCGGCTCATTAGAATCGTCCAATTTGGTGACGATGTGTTTCATATAATGTTCTCGATCAATTATGATCTTGTTTGGATGACCATTATGAGATATCCATAAATGTGACCAGTCTATTGCAAAGTATCCTTTCAATTTTTCGGACCAATATCTGCTAAGGAACAAGCCATATGCTTCAAGGATATCTGCAATAATTATGTCAATGATGAAATGGACCTGAGGGTTTGAAGCTAATCTTATCAGTACTTTGTTCAACTTCCCCATTACCTTTACATTAGATTAGTCTAGTTGTACGATGCTTGTATCACATGGCACAGGGACTGCGTTAAGTTTTTACATACTGAATATGGCATGACATTCTTCGAGGCCCTTGAGTCTATCATACAATTATGTACTTTACGATTACATATTTCAAACATAAGCAGGAAAGGAGGAGTTGAGGAATCTGATTTCTTACCTATGGACGAGGCATTGACTGAAGATTTTGTTGGGTTATCTTTTGTAGAGGCAGTTTTACCATTTTTACCTAGAGAAACCCCTTGCACCATCTTATCTCGAATCACAGGTAGTTTGAGGAGTTCATAGATAGAAATGTTGGCTTTGATTTTTTTTAAGTCCTCAATCAAGTCATACTCTAAATCAAAAGATGGTGCTGACTTAGTATTTGAAGGTTGGGTTTTCGTCTTGACAGCTGAACTATTATCCGTAGCAGTTGTTGAAGGTTCCTCTGAGGGATGATCTTTCTTGCTTCTAGTATTGTATTGATGCTGATTTATATTGACAACACCCACATATTCATCATCGGTCAATTCTGATGTATCCCAGAAGTGACTGATAAATTGAGGAGGTTTTTCTTCATTGTCATTGTCTTTTTCTTGGGTATCTTCAGAATTCTGTCCTGAAGATTGAGTTTCGTTTTCAGCTGATGTTTCTAAGCCAGAGACTAATAATTTCAGGAAAGTATTAATTTCATCCACATTATTTGCCTTAGAGGGTGGGATCTGTCTAGGAGATGCATTTTGGAAAGGTCTTCTAAAAGGCTGTCTAGGTGGTTCTTTATTCGGGGTGCTTTCAGAAGTACCTTTCTTTAAATCAATGATTTCATTAGACAATTTTTTAATATCTCTTTGGAGGCTGTCTACGTCTAATGAATCCTGACTCTTTTTCTCAGGAGTTGTGGTTTTGGAAGAACTCTCATTCTTTTTCTGAGAGGAAGAAGCAGAATCAGTGTCTACTCCAGGGTTGGTCTTAATGGCAGACATGTCTTTCTCAACCTTGATGGCTTCATCGAAGGTTTCAGTGAGAGTGGGCTTGGAAGCTCTCCTGACGAACATGGCCATAGACACAGGTAGGGCTGAAGTATAAAATTCAATAGTGACATCTTCAGCCGGCCTTGAGGTAGCAGGAATTCTGTTTCTTAGAGTTAGGAATCACTGATTAAAATATTTTACTTTCTCCTTGGTTTCCATACGTATCCTAGACAATTATAACACCAGGGCAGCTGGAGTTTTATCATCTTCAAACTTGTTCATGAAATCCAACTCGAATTCATTCCAGTTGGTAATAGAACCAACATTCAGAGAAAAATACCAAGTCAAGGATTTACCCTCAAAGGTGTAAGGGAAAAGTCGACAGACTACATCTTCGTGTTCAACATCCAAAAGCTGAACTGCTAGCATGAATTTTTTCACATGATCTTTTGCAGGCTCTTTCTGCTCAGGATTGAACTTGGGTAATAATTTCTCAGGATGCTTAGGCAAAGGATGTTGATTACCTGGGACAGCAACCGCATCCTGAGCTAACCATGGCATATTGGCATTGGGATTGGGGTTTACACCTGCCATGTTCCTTGGTGTTGGAGGTGGTGAAGGTGGTGTTTGAACAACGTGAGAAGGTGAATGTGGCGGTGATGGTGGTCGACCAGAACCTCCTGTAGCAGGTGGTCCTGAAGAAGATGAAGGTTGGTTATTGCCTATTAGAGACTGTTGTAATTGATGGTTAAGGAAGACACCTAAAGGTTGCTCTTGTTCTTCAGGCGCAGACTCAGTATGGTGAGTGCGAGGACATCTGATTTGTGGAAGAGGAATTTCAGTGGGTTGGATTCCAGTAAGATTTGAATAGGCTCTCGTTAAAATCCTGTGGGATTCATTGATGGCCTGTTCGAACAGGTCAAGTTCTTCAGATGGATGGGCACCGCTAGTATTGAACTGATGAATGAGATTTCGAACAGTATCGTTCAACAGAGTCTCTTGAAATTGTGAGGACTGGAATGTTTGCGGTTGAGATGATGACTGTATTTGAGGGGTAATAGGCTAATTAATTTTGTGAACAGGATTGTTTTCATCATCCATTTGTTTAAGCTGGCCCTCCTTCTAGCGCCATTGTTGACGGGCCAAATTGGCACAAGTGTCAACCAAGAGACAACCTGATCCAAGAGTTTTCGAGATGCTCTCAGTCGTTGGGTAGCTGTCCCTGACGGGATTAAGGCCCCGTTGCCTTTTCTAAATTATTCCTAGCTACAGGAGAAGACCTCCAAAAGGGAAAAATAAACTACTGTTTGTTAATTAGACCTACGCTATACCTACGAATGTACAAGTAAAACTAATTGATCTAATTGCTAATTAATTGATATATTACAAAAATTAATCACTGAAAATTAATTTACTCAATCAGTTGATTCACAATACAAGAATAAATAGTTAATTGATATTAACATCCTCAATGAATTACAAAGAGGAATACATTATAAACACATGTACACTAATCACAAAATCAGAAAATAATTTTAACAGTGGTATAAATATAGAAATCTGATTCAATGGATTTTTAATAAAATAATTAAAAGAAAACTATTAACCTACTCTAAATCCTATCCTGATCAGGAGTGTAGAAAAACATTAACCTGGAATCAAATTGCCAATAAGGCTACTGTGCTAATAATCTTGAAAATATCCAAAGGAAATTCAGAATTTAAACAAGATCACACAGTAAACATGTATATCACATATATTTGATTACAATATCAAATTTACAACATGACATATATTAGCAAATCAAAACCAGCATAAATCAATAGATTAAATATGATGTATTTGCAAAATTCATCAAAGGAATTATGACAAAACATAACTACTGCAGAGAAAATGACAAGATCAAACAATATCATAAATACATTTGCGTAGTAAAAACACGGTAAATATATATATAGATATCACCAGTGAAGAGTACTGTAGCTGCTAACAAAAAATTGCCTCAAGTCATAGAAAATAATTACAGTGATCTTGTCATGTCTTTTCTCCCACTATCAACCCCCATCCAATAATACATGTCTTCTTTAAATACAAGTTACTTCATATGAGGACAGTTCTATAAAACTGGAAACCATAAAATCAAAATCATAACCAATTTCGTTAAAAATGACAAATGCCTCATGTCATTTTTCTATATGCGTAATAACGTCTTTAAATTGGAAAGACTCTGTTTATAACACAAAATCGTAAAATCGACAAAGGCACTAATGATATAGTGACACCAGGGAAACAATAATGCCAATCGATTTATTCTCGATTATCCAGGGATCATCCTGAAGGTAAGTAATCATCAAAATATGAGAAAGAGCATCAACAACATCACCTGCGGCACTACACATAAAAGAGATATAATTAAAACATAAGCAAAAAAAAAAAATGAAATAAACTACATAATGCAAACAATCAATACCCACCAATACCTGTAGCAAAAAATAACTTGATTATCACTTGATTATAACTTCAAACCTGAAACCAATAATAAGTGTGCCCAAAACATTATAGATTAACAGGGGCATTGAACACCTGAATATTTACACCATTTGCCGGATTCTGTGAATGCCCTTTGAATTGCATCAGAGTGACCTGTGCATTCAATTCACAGACCTTCTCCTCATTCTTATGACTCTCGTTTTGGAGTTTCAGGACTCTACGAATTAACCTATTCTTATGCTTCTTAAGACGGAGCAGACACTTATCACCTGAATCAACTTTCTCTTTCAGCCTCAAATTCTCAGCTCTGATAACATCATCACGTGTCACCATTTCTGTCAGTTCTATTTCCATCCTGTGTATTTTATCTAGCAGACAACTGACAAAGAGTGGGTGAACAATTTCACCAATTTGATAAGACCTGGGTAAATTAACTTCCACGGACTTGCTCTTTGTTGGGGTATCGACCACAGGATCAACCTGAAGATCCTTATTAGACACATGAGGGCTTCTATCCACAGGGTTTACAAAAGGCTCATGATTAACATCAATACCATTATGAGGTAAAACAGTTTTCTCTTCTTCATCATCAATCACAACTGTTTCAATATCAACATTATTTGTCACGGCAGACTTACAAGCATTACCCTTATTCACCATACTCCTTGTAAACCTACCATTGACCTTAACATTCGGCCTTTTACCCTTCGGCTTGCAGGTATTCTCATTGCGTTTTGGTGTAACCAGTGATAGATTTGAATACTTCCTCATGCGCTTAGAAGGCACAGGAGTACCGGGACTACTTACAGGAGCAGGAACTGACTCATTGCAAATGTTGGGGCTTACATGGCCATCAGGGTTTTCCACATGCTTACGCACAGGTGAAGACGAAGCTTGACCAGGATCTTGATGCATTAAACATTCTTCAAGACAGTCAAATTGACAATGAAAGAAGGCTAAGAAACCATTCGACTCAATAAACTCATCCCACGACCGATTTTGCTTGGACAATTCCCTCTCTATTAAAATCCTCACCAGGCCATGATGAGACAAACTGTGACTGAGATTCTTCATCCCTTTCTTAATGGCCGAAGACATCTTAAACATACTCTGAACTAGATAATGAGGCAAATTAAGAGGAAAACCGATAAACACAGCCATCAACCGAAGGTGATAAATATAAGCCGAGGAGAGACGACCTTCACAGGTCACATACCTGTGGATAAGATCCAAGACTGGTCACCACTCTTTCTTAAATTATTTCCGGGACACACTGGTTCGGAACGACACATGTTGATAGGGATTATTCAGCATTTGCCTCCACTCAGTCACCTCCATCTGCTTGTACTTGAACCATCTTTCACCTGTCAACGGAAAACCAGTAGCAAGAGCAACTAAACGCTCATCAACCCTGAATCGGAGGTCGGCTATTTTAACCCTAGAATCGTCCAATGACAAAGCAAACAACCTTGTCACCTCCGGGTTCGAATTCGTGAACTTGCGAATGAATGGAAACCATCCGACTGCTTCCACCCTAGCTAACAGTTCAGGGTTTGAATCAAGAAGTTTCATGTCACTGGGTTCAACCCTGACCACAGGAGCCATAGCTGCATGTGCACATGCACAAAGCCGCACACAGAAGAGGTACCACAAATCAAAACACGATAGTGAGCTAGAGAGTGAACACTCAGGAGTAAGGCCGAGGAGGAAACACAAGCAATGGAACCCAACTCTGTGATAAACAAACTGCAACATGAGCAAACACAACCAATAACCCTGCAAACTCGGCATGGAGGGGAATGATCACACAGCGAGGCAATTGAGTAATGAAAAGTGACGATGAAGGCTCTATATTAACTCATGATGCCATTATTTATTCGGCGTTATTGACATGAAACCACTCATCGTATACAACATGGGTGTTGAACGAGAAGGAAGCCACAACATTGATCACGTACTGGCCATTCAATGTGATCGACATAGTCGAGTACAAATGCCATGATACCATATCACCCTCGCAGTAAGTAGATCAGAATTGGAGGCGACGACATGAATTAATCTGACCATAAGCAGTAAACCTATGTCACTCTTACCGTAGATTTGATTTAACCTTCGAAGGTGGCGAGCATGTGACATAATACAAACCATCAAACCAACACCAAACTTTGCAATATGGACCGTATTATAAAAATCAACATTAAACAATTATGGTAATATTGAGTATGGTTCGGAGTCAAAAGGATGAACTTAGGATAAGGTATGTATGTATAAAATATTTGGCCTTTGATGTTCTAGGCCTTATCAAAGTTACAACAAACCAAACATGCATACCAATTGATTAATATTCGAATGAAGACTTATGGTGAAAGGCATAAAAACTAAAGCTTATCTGCTAAATTGAAACGATTAAATTCATCCAAATTAATGATTTTAATGCAGTTATTTATGTCCATTTAACCATAGTTCACAAAGGTTGTAAAAAACATAGAATTTCATCGATTCAGTAGCTCATGAAATGTCACCATTTCAGTAG
>LPNX011110004.1:1433045-1498369 GCA_001517045.1 Pseudotsuga menziesii | reverse complement strand
CTTTGTGACAGACCACCATCTCTGTCACAAAGATTGTTGTGAGGTTAGTGTATTCTTTATTTCTGTTCATTGTTATTTATTCACCCACCTATCTCTGTTACAGGCATTTTGGGTTTGATTCATTCTGACATTTGTGGGCCTATGTCTTCACCATCCTTGAGTGGGTGTTTATATTATGTCTTGTTTATTGATGACTACTCTCGGAAGTCTTGGATTTACTTCCTTAAGGCCAAGAGCGAAACCTTTGACAGGTTCAAAGAGTTCAAGACACTGATTCAAAATCAGACTGGCAGACACATCTGTATCTTGTGATCAGATAACGGAGGTGAGTATGAATCTAATGAGTTTGATGTTTTTTGTCGAGAAGCAGGAATCAAGAAAGAGTTGACAGTGCCTTACAACCCTCAGCAGAATGGGCTTGCAGAAAGGAAGAATAAAACGATCTGTGAGGATGCTAAAGCCATGATCACTGACCTAAATCTTCCTTTGTCTTTGTGGGCTGAAGCTACAGGAACTGCTGTGTACATCCAGAACAAAAGCCCACATGCTATCTTGGGGGAGAAGACTCCAAAAGAAGTCTTCACCAAGAAGAAACCTGCAGTTGATCACATGAGGATATTTGGTACTCCTATGTATGTCCATGTGCCAAAAGAGAAGAGGGCCAAGCTAGAGGCTGTTATCACCAACCTTGTAGTTGCCTATGTGAGATGGATCCAGGATGGACGGTAGAGGGACAAGCAACTACGGAGGTGGAACCAAGATTGCCTCGACTCCCAAATGGATGGTTGTCATGCCAATCAAGGCAGTCTTTGCTTTATGTTATCTTAGCCCAAGACAACAAAGGGAGAGACCCGGATCTACTCTCGACAGGAGAGATCAAACCTAGACACCAGATCAGATCAAATGGACTTGAGGTACATAAGGTGTAAGGTAATGGAAACCCTAGATCTATGGATGATGTCACTAGGTGAACCAAGGCTTTGGATTAAGGTTTAGGAAGTGTAAGGCTTGATCCAAAGTGGGACACAGGTGACCTATGAAGTAAAACCTAGATCTAGGGTTTAGGTACTAGTAATAGATGAAGATATCCGCTGCCTTGGGAAACGTAACCACTGCAAGGAGGGCAAGGATAGGATTGGGGCTATCTAGTACCCAAGGACAGACTCGATGAAAGATATGACAATGTCACAGTACCCAAGTCACCAGGGA
The DNA here is from genome assembly GCA_001517045.1 of Pseudotsuga menziesii. NCBI lineage: Eukaryota > Viridiplantae > Streptophyta > Pinopsida > Pinales > Pinaceae > Pseudotsuga > Pseudotsuga menziesii. Next base: position 1,497,160 of record LPNX011110004.1, on the reverse strand, counting down.
AAAGTCAGATCTCAGGAAAAAGAGGCCACAGAAGGGGTAGCGCTAGGGTTGGAGATCAATGCCTGTTAGATCTAGGGCAATGGATCACTATATGCCCAGCGTTGGAGGAAACCTGCCTAGGAAATAACCCGATCTACAAACCCAAAAAAGTATTTGGCTGGAAAAGTCAGATCACGGGAAAAACCAATAGTAAGATGGCTAGCGTTAGGGTTAAGGAAGTCGGTTTCTCAGATCTAGGGCAACCTGTCAGCTTCTAGCTCAACGTTGAAGGTGATTTGGTGAGAGGATGACCCGACCAACAAACCCACGAAGGTATTTTGCCGAAAAAATCAGATTACAGAAAAAGTCAGAAAAATGGTGGACAATGCTAGGGTTTGGGAGGTCAGTTTCTCAAATCTAAGGCAAACCAGCCACTTTCATATCAGCGTTGAGGGTGATATGGTTAGGGGATGACCCGATCTACAAAACCCAGCAATGGTTTGGCTCGAGATCAAGCAGTCTATTTTTTAGTATTTTTTTGTTTTTTTATTATTATGGGATTTTTCAGTAAAAAAGTGAAGAAAAGCAAATGTCAATGGATTGAGATCTGGAAGAAAGGGACTAACCTGTAGATATTACCTGGAAAACCTTGTAGATGCCTTGATGATGATGATCCCTGCTATCCCGATCAATTTGAGAAGCTTTGAGCAAGTTCTATGTCCAACGTTTTGCCCCAAGGAGTCAATGCGCCCTCTCTCCTACACAACAAACGTCAACCATATCAGATTTGTTGCAACATGAGAAAAAACCTAAATGCTACAGAGAAATAGCAAGAAGAAATCATAGATCGCAATGATACTAATGAAAACCCCCTGATAAAAATGAAGACAATCCAAGCGAGTTGAGGCCCCCCTGCAAAAACGCCCAAGCTGAAGTCACCCTCCTGTAGACAAGACAAAGATTCCCGAAAAAAATATAGATCTCACAACAATTTCTCGAATGCTAGGAAGCAAAAGACTTTCCAATCACCATCTAAGAACACCAGATGCAAAGGAGATCCAAGAATATCCACAAGAAAAGTTTTTCTATTATTCAGATCCAAGAGCCAAAGACCCTTTACAAATGAGAAGCTCTCTCCTTTAAATAGGAACAGAGAACCAAAATCCTAACCACTTTTCAAATGAGTGGCTAAGATTAAAAGATACAAATGTCTAATCAATGGTTGAAATGAGCTCAACATACAATACATGGATCAATATAACAATATAATAAAAAAGTGGACTAAATCACCCAAAGAGAGGGGACCCCACTCAACAAGAAATAAATGAAGCACATGGTGGGTCCATGGAGTGTTAACTGACTCCCTCTGGGTGTCTCCATGGCACAATAAAAATAATATATTTTTTAAACTGTGAAATTGTGCCTCCTTGAGGAAATCATGAGCCTCCCAAAAGCTCAAAAAAATAATATAAAATGCCCGAAAAGATAGTGGGCCCAATCAGATGTTGCAACTGCTGGAGAAGGTGCGGAGGACATCACTCTCATCATCATGACTCATCCCATGCCATTTCCTTGCCTCAGTAGCCCAAATCAAATTCTTCAGTAGCCATTTAATTATTTTTTAATCTGCCTCGGGAAACGTGAACCTACCAAAACAGCCTCCTAGGGTGCCTACGTTGTCCAACTGATCCCACCAAGCTCTCTGGGAGGGGGGCACTATGGTACAATCAAGTAGTTGGACCCCCTATGCCCCATACAGCGCCCTAGGAGATCCAACAAAATCATCTCCCTGCTCAAACCTGCCCTCTAGAGAAACAAAACTGCACCATAAAGGTAAAATGAGCCTAATCATCTCTGCAAGTGCTCGAAACTGACAACAAGTTGTCACACTAGACTCAGAGAGTCCAAATCCATCTAAGGTATATACTCATACCCATTCCAGGTCTCTTCCTGGTCATTTGCAATATCCAATAGACAAAATAAACACCTGTAAATGACCAGATACCAATAATATAACTCAGGATGTCATCCATCTATTGCAAGTGTTAAAAGGCTACAACATGCTCTATAAATCATTTAAGTAATAATCATAACAAATAGCAGTCACTTCACTGGCGGTACATCAACCAAATACATATATAGGGTTTTATTTATTATAACTTAGACCAGACTTTCAAGACTATATTCACTTCATAGTTGTAGTCAATTTGCTAGTGAAGGGTGAAGGCTAAAATTCATAGGGTTGGGCCAAAGGATGACTGCCCACTCAACACTGTGACACTTTGGATATGGAAAGGGGATACTCACTATAGCCATATGCCAAACAAACAACAACAAAGGGGATGGCAGTGCCTCACAAATGGGTGAACTACTTTAGAGGTGCTTACTCACCTTGACAAATGCTCACAATCCAACTCAATACAAGTAAGGCCAACAATCTTTAGATATAACTTTTTATAAACCATTGCTTTTTGGGCCTTTGATTTTCCATAGCCTTTGTCCATGTATTTTTTATACGGTCTTTTAACATTTAGGCTTTATGCATTCATGTATGTTGAAAAACACTACTTTTCATGAATGTTCTAAGATATTTCATTACAATAATTTTCAGAGCCAATTTCATTATGCTGGCCTTGCATTCACTTATGTTGAAAAACACTACTTTTCATGAATGGGTTTTTTTATAAGATATTCATTTTATTTCCAAATACATTGTATTAATGGCAGTGCTACTTGTTTCAGGTAAGCAAACACATCCTAGGCAACTCAGATCCGAGACACAAATAAACAGGGAGGCTTGTCCAACAAAGGCTCTAGCGAGGAAAGGTCCTCCATGCCACAAGTCAAGTAGTAAGTCGGGCTAAAACACAACTGGAAGGTAATGGATGGGTGGAGACAATGAATGATGGAACCAACACTAGCAAGCCAAAGTATGGTGGGAATGACTACCTCTATTCTCCCTAAGGAGGGTAAAACCGATGAGTATAGATCAAGAACTTCCAATTCTGAGTAGGGACATCAATACATAATATAGATACATCCAAGTCCACATATTTATATGACCACCAGATCATGACACTAAATGCTAACACATGTCACAGAAATGAGTATAAGAGCAATGATAACCATAACACAATATAATACAAGCCGAGTCATAATCATGAAAATAATCCATCTGAACCAACATCTATCCAATGAGAAAATACTGATGCAAATCTGGGCACTGCTAACTGCTCTGTACATGACTAAATGGCTACATCAGTCCTCAAATCTAAGTGTCCTAAGACTCAGTCCTGGCATGGGAAAATACTATAGTCCATAAATAAAATAATAATCCATCATAAATGCTCATCTCAGCATCTCATCTATAGGAGATCTGGCTGAAAAAGTGTACTGAATCTGAAAAATAGAATATGGTAGCCTGGCTACTATATATGTGATAACAGAGCCCTCCAGCAAGAAAGGTATATTTGTTGGGTACAGTGATTACTCGAAGGCTTATCGAGTATATATACTGAGACAAAGGCACATTGAGGTCAGCAGAGATGTGATCTTCCATGAGGAAGCTGTGTTTCGTAAAACACTAGAACTTTCACCGGAAGATGTAGTTGCTCCACTTGAGTTTCCAGATTCAGAAATTCGAAGGGAGGAAGAGGAATTTGAAGATCAAACTCCAGATGTACCTAAGAACACTGAAAGTCCACTAGAAGAACTACTTGAAGTTCCTCCTTCCAAAAGGAGACCTGCTTGGTACCGAGAGACGATGCAAGAAGGCGAGAAGCATAAAGCTCCTCACGAGACTTTCAAAGAAAGCATAAGACCACAGAAGTACTCCGATCTTATGAGTCAACTTATCAGTTCAAAACCTTCATCATACAAAGAAGCAGCAAGTAAACAGGTATGGATTGATGCCATGTGTTGCCCCCCGAATGTGCACACCGTCAGCTAAGAATATTTCGAACGGTTGTCTCCCGACATAAGGGAGAGGTGCGACCCTTAGGGGCAAGCAAAGAGGCAGGTGCTGTCACCTGATCTCGACTCCCTCGTTTAGGCAAACTCCTAACGAAGCCAAGGGGGGTAGTTCCTATAGAGTTTCTAAGGCTCAAGTTTTTTAAAGATGTTTTTCTTTGAAGTGTATGATGCGGATGGGTGTTGTTTAGGAGTCTTTTGATGAAGCAAATTACAATAAAATAACCAATAAGTATTTGCAAATGGAATTAAAGATAACCAAGCACATGATAATTGCAGATTAAAAAAAAAGAAAAACAAAGCATTCGTGATATGAAGAGCAAATAAGTAGCAGTGCTTTAGACAGATAATAAGCAAAGTTAAACAAGGACCAGTGCCAAATGGAGTGCTTGAGAATGTTTTGCAAGTGCTTCTTGGTGAATTTTAATGTAAATTGTAAGATGAGGTTGATTATTAAATGGGAGGGGGATCTCCAAGATATACCTTTCAGTATGGGAGATATGTCCAAAACCATTAACTGATACGGCTACCTGCAAGGAATATGTAGGCTGGTCTAGAGTCTCGGAGGCTATGTTCAACACTACACCGCAAGGGTGTAGCCCAAATGGTACCTCGAGGTCACTGACCAGTTGTTCCTGCTTCCTTTGGGTAATTTGTCACCGCAACAGCTTAAATCTAAGCGTTGGATTTTCGCCTGAGGGAAGTTGGTAAATTTTATTATGGTTGCAATAGAAATAGAATGTGAGAATTAAAAAAGTCTACGGCTGCTTCTAGGTATCTCAACTAGGTAGAGCATACACAACGTAGCACAGATGTTTGTTCCAATTTTAGTTAAAGGTGAAGGAGAACTATTGTAACAACCCTCCGACAGAGAGCACTCTTGATCCGCCTTAAGGCGAGATTCAAGAGATTTATGAAAATCAAAACAATGCAACTAAGCTAAAACCAAAAATAAAAACTCTCCGACAGAGAGCGCTCTTGACTTGGTTTTCAGCGAAGTTCAAGAGACTTTGGGTTCATTTATTTCTAGATTATTTATGCAAAATATGATATGAATTAAGCTACAAATTGTGAAAGAAGTATACACCCTGCACTTACAAAGTGAGTTTGTGAGGTGGTGAGGTTAGAAAAATGCAATCTCAAAAATTGACAAAATGACGCAAATCCCTCCAGGGGGGATGGGATGTGAGTGCTGGTTACCCCACTGCTCTCATTTAAATTTTTACAATTTTGAGATGAAAAAATGAGTGCTTCTTAGTCCAACAAACTTGGATCTAAGAGCTGACAACAGTGCACGAAGGCACTATAGCAAAGGGGGTGTCCGTCGGACCGTTCTGGGGCCTCCTTGATGGTCTTGGTCACTCCAAAACTCCACTTTTGCGCGCAGACCTGCTAAAAAACAACGAACAATAAAAGTTAGAAAACAATGGGAAAGACAATGAAAAATAATAAAAAAATTGAAAAAAATTTATACTTAAAAAAAAATTCGGAATTTTGAAGTAAAAGCACGATTTTTCCAAGCTTAGATCTAATTAAATGATGTAATTCTTTGAAGACAAATCAGATCTGAATACTTAAAGAAATATTGATTCCAAAAATAAGCATACAATGACGAATCTATTTCTTAAGCATAATCAACAAGTAACCAAGAAAAGAGAGAGTTTGGGTGTAAGAGATGGATGGGGCAACTCAAGCCCTTGCTTGATCTTTCACCGATAGCCTTGGAGTCCCTGCAACAAAGGTTAGATTAAGAAAATGACACCAAGGAAGGGAGGAGACAGCTCAGTTCAATGCTTCCTATGGGTCTCGTGACCTACAAAACTGTAGAACAACTCCTGCACAAACTTGATTAGATCTAGTATGCATGCAAAGGAAAACTTGAAGAACCTCAATATAACTGAATAAAGTTGGTTACTCCTATATCTTTCCAATGCAAATCATAAATAAGTAACTTAGCAGCTGTAAATACTTATCCTATGTATCATGCATGATCCTCTAAGCTAGATACATCAATCATAAACAAGAGAAGTTCTTAAATCATATAATATCACCTCATTTATCTGGCATCCATCCAATGGCACACAGTAGACCTCCAAAGTCTTTCAATTTTATTATCAAAATCTCAGCAGCATTACAATAAGTAGAGGTCCCTTCCATCCATCTGGAATGAGGAAAAAGGCCTCGTATTTATACAAAAACCCAGCCCCGGGGGGGGCACCAACCAACTAAAGATCAACCCAGAGTTATCTGAGTTGAAGTGAACTGAAGACTGAGTCAAACAGAGGAGGTGATTGACACCTCTCTCACCAAACTCCAACAACCTCTGCCAAGACACTCCCCAAAGGCCACATCACCCAACCCCTTCACCAAACTACCACATGCGCGAGTCTTTGATCCTCACGTGAACCGTACGGATTTATTGGAGTGAAGGAATAATTAACTGAAGAGTTCATGGACAAGATATAACATACTCCCAAAATACAATATGTGTTTAAAGCATGAATTTTAAGTGGAGAGGGGTCCACCCCACTCCCACTCACACCCACACTAGTGAATGGTGGTAGCATGAGCTTTCACGTCACCATTTCCTTTAATTAATTCGCTACCTCTAAAACCTTTCATAGCCTCCACAACACATAATGTGATAAAATATGGTTTTAATACATGGTGAGGTCCACCCTTATCCCACTCATCACATCACATTAGCGTGAGTCCTTTCACTCTCACGTCATCTTCCTTTGAAATTAATTCGTAGCCATGCCTTTAAACCAAAGTTTAAGTCTTATCATATTTTGAAGTGGGTTACATGGCATGAGGGACCCACCTCCATGTCATCCCCTGGAGCAACTGTATCCGGTTGGTCCGTTACTAGTCGAATCTGACTATCATTTTTAATAATAAAATATGAATAATATATTAGATGATGAATATTACAATGATGTCTTGGCCTTAAATATGGCTTTCATGATGAGGAGACGCCTCCTTTCATAATGACTTAATTAACCTAACTATTAATTATTTAATTATTTAACTATTATCTTATTTATGGTTGTTACATTGCCACTCCCTTTTTAAGGAAGCTTTGTCCTCAAAGCTTAAGTATTTTCCTAGTGTCGTTTTTCATTGTGACTCGGTGTTGGTATTAGAATCGGATGAGGTCTCTTGTGCAAAGACTTGCACTTCCTTTCCATTGATGATTTTGCACTGTATTGTCTCATTGTTCCTACATTTATGACCAGGGGTCCAGCCATCACCGCATCGACGACATATGTTTTTCTTCTTTTTTCTATTATCAATGTAACTGTTAGATGACTTCGATCTATTTTCCATTTCATAGGCATATAATTGAGGTTTGTGGCATTGAGGTTTGGCCTTAAGTATGGCTTGGACATTCATGATGAGGAGATGCCTCCTTTCATAATGACTTAATTAACCTAACTATTAATTATTTAATAATTTAACTATTATCTTATTTATGTTTGTTACATCCCCACCCTTAAAATGTTAATTTTTGACTTTTCTAAATTTTTTACTTTTGTGCATTCTCTCCAAATTTAGCATTTAAGTGCCATTATGGTGCTTCGTTAGTCAAATAACACCTTCCGGGGTATTTTAGCTGCCTGAAACATAGTGAAAGAGGCCCATGAGGTAAAGATGTTGCTCCAGGCTTGAAAATGATCCCAACCACGCCAAAAACAGACTTTGGATCACATAATTTTTACATTTTGAATTTTTCCATTTAAACCATTAAGAAATGGCTTAAAAAACAGAAAAAAATATATATATATATTTCTCAGAATCAGACAAAACTCTAGGGGGCCTAGTACATGTTCATATGACTCAATTCAAATGCCTAGCACGTTGAAAAACACTGACACAAAGGCTCTAATAACCTCCTAAGGCCGAAACACCAAGACAACTACCCCAGCTTTGGAGGTGTGAGTGAAAAACTCAGAATTTATGAGTCGTTTGTTCAACAACCAATAATAACCAAGGGAAAAAACATTCTGGGCTAGTCAGCTTGATGCTCAAGTCCAGGAAGCCGAGCCTTTTATAAAAAATTAAATGCTAGGACATTTTTTTCAATATCCCCAAGGGGGTATGAGCATTGTTACAAAAAAAAATCGAACAGAGTCCCAAGAAAAGGCTAGCAGACTTCTGAACTCTGATTATGAACAAGTGTACATGTTCATTACTCTGGCGGCTCACCAAAAATCCACTAAGTGCAAAATTAGTGGATAACACCATGATTGAAGAGTATAAATCAATCATGAAGAATGATGTTTGGGAAGTTGGAAAGTCAGTTGTGACTTCCAGATGGCTTTATAAGATCAAGCATGTTGCAGATGGCAGTGTGGAGAAATATAAAGCCAGATTCGTAGCTCGTGGCTTCACTCAGAAAGAAGGCATTGACTATGATGAGACATTTGCTCATGTTGCCAGGTATACTACCATTAGAACCATCATTTCACTTGCTGCAGTATTCGGATGGAAGTTACATCAGATGGATGTAAAGACAACCTTTCTCAATGGTAAGATTGAGGAAGAAGTTTATATTGAACAACCTGAAGGCTTTGTGAATCATGGTAAGAATACTCATGTATGCAAACTGAAGAAAGCCTTGTATGGACTGAAACAGGCTCCAAGAGTCTGGTATGCCAAGAGGGATGGATTTCTGCATAGCTTGGGATTTTCCAAAAGTACAGTTGATTCTAACGTGTACTTTAAGGTTGTTCATAATCATGTCTTGATACTTGTTCTATATGTAGATGACTTGTTTCTTACAGGAGATGAACAGTTGATAGATCAGTGTAAGAGGGAGGTTACCTCTGAATTCGAGATGAAAGATCTCGGATTGATGCATTACTTCCTTGGCTTAGAAGTCTGGCAAAAGCCAAGTGAGATCTTCCTGACACAAGGAAAGTATGCAGTGGATATCTTGCAGAGATTTTGGATGCAAGACTACAAGTCCATGAGCGTACCAATGACTACCAGCTTGACAAAGTTGCGTGACTCAGCCTCCAGTTCACAAAGTGTGGACTCTACTCTATACAGATAGCTTATTGGTTCCCTGATGTATCTCGTGCATACAAGACCAGACATCTGTTACACAAAAAATGCACTGAGTCGATTCATGTCTGATCCGAAGCACATACACTTGGTAGCTGCCAAACATGTACTCAGATATGTGCGAGGTACTATCACTTATGGGCTTAGGTATACTTCCAGCAGTGGAGTATTGTTATCTGGATATTCAGATTCAGATTGGGTTGGCAGTGCAGTTGACCGAAAAAGTACCTCTGGTTATTGCTTCAGTATGGGATCAACAATGATCTCTTGATCCAGCAGGAAGCAGGGTTCCATAGCTCAGAGTACAGCTGAGGCAGAATATATTGCTGCAAGTGATGCCTGCAAGGATGCAGTTTGGCTCAAAAAATTGATATCTAATATGTTCAACGGAAAGCTTGACTCAACGATCATCCATTGCGATAATCAGAGTTGCATAAAGCTTTCGGAGAACCCAGTGTTTCATGATAGATCGAAACACATTAAAATGAGGTGTCATTTCATCAAAGATCTAGTGCAAAGAGGTGCTCTGAAGTTGCAGTACATTCATACGGATGAACAGATTGCAAATATCTTGACCAAGCCTCTGTCAACATCAAAGTTCGTGCACTTTCGTGACAGGCTTGGTATGGCAGAGAATGCCTCTCTCGCTGAGAGGGAGTGTTGATTTTTCTGAGCAATATTGAGAGCCATTCTCTTAGGAGAATGGGGACACCTGGTCCGAGACCATGGTGTAGACTCAACCCAGTGTTGAGTGACCATTCTGTTGAATGATATATATCTGGTCCTTGACCATGATATGGACCCAGCTCTGCCCTAGGTAGACTCAACCCAGTGTTGAGTGACCATTCTGTTGAATTGTAGATATCTGGTCCTTGACCATGATAAGGACCCAGCTCTGCTCTGGGTAGACTCAACCTAGTGTTGAGTGACCATTCTGTTGAATGGTAGACATCTGGTCCGGGACCACGATGTGGACCAGTCTAGTACTGGTAGACTCAGCTTAGTTCTGAGTAGCTATTCTCTTGGAGAATGGAGGCACCTGGTCTGTTACCAGGAAGGCACTATAAGCCCTAGACTTGGTCTAGGCATGTATGACACTATGACCCTTGATCTATGGGCTTTGTGTACTTCTCCAAGGCTTAGCTACCCTTGGTTAAGTTACCCTATTACCTAATCTTGGTGTCACACAGAGTGTATGATAAAAGCATTAGTAACTCTCTTGGTTTATGATGATGTACTTTGAATGGAATCAAAAGACTACAGGTGATGGCCACAGGGGCACTTGGAAAAAGGTTAAAGTCAAAAGTCAAAAATACATAATGACTTTTGGACCACAAGAAAAGGGACCACAGGTGAAAGTCAAAGTTACATAAGGACTTTTGGTAAAAGTAAAAAATACATAAAGGACCTTTTAGACTACTAAAAGGTAAAATGGTAAAAGTGAAATTAGGAAAGAATAAAATAATATTATTTTGTTCTTTCTAATTTTGATCCACTTATAGGTGACTGAAGGATATAAAAGAAGATCAAGTCACTTCATTATGACACACACACTTTCTCTCACAGGTACTGTTGCTTCTGAGATCTCTTAGCAAAACCCTCGGCTAGGGTTTCTTCATTTTTTGTCTTAGGGTTTGCCAAACCCTCATCTTCAGCAGCCACATACAATTCCAGATCTCAAGCAGCTGTATCTTTCATCTTGGGCAGGCTGGTCATCCTCTCGGCACCTCTTTCCTCCACGGCAGCCTTCTCTTTCTTCTCGGGCAGCTGGGGTTTCTTCTCGACAGCCTCCTTAGCTCCTCGGGCATCCCTGCTAGCCCTATAGCAAAGCCCGAGAGCACATCCGAGCACCCACAGTAGGGCCCAGGAGCTACCACAGAGCTCCGGGCAGCTAGCTGCAGCCACGGGCTGCTCACAGCAAACCCGGGCTGCTTGCTACAGGCCACGAGCTGCTAACAAGAAGTCTAGGAGGGCTTCCGGGAAGGCCTTAATGCCTCAGCCCAGTAAACAGGGGTCTTCCCACCACTCCAGCAGCAGCAGAAGGGTTCACGGGCTGCCCAAACAGAACCCGAGCAGGCTGTTTGTCATTCGGGAAGAGACAGAAAAGTCTCCGAGCAGATCTGTATTGTTCAGATAGGCTCCTTCAGTTTCCAGGCAGACTAGGCAAGCAGGAATTAAATTCGGGTAGGAGGTCTGAGTTTTTCGGGCAGTTAGGGAAGAAAGCGCTAAATTGTAATTTGACTGGAAATTATCATTTTATGATTTTCTATTACTGTGGTTTAAACCCAGATTGGGGTTTGAGGAACTTTTTGAAGAATTTTCAAAGTCATCTCGTTTACGAGATGAGCTACTAATGCTTTTTGGGGGTTTTGTCCTTTGAAGGTTTCCCAGTGAAAAACTCTTGTGTCCATTGTGTTGATGTGATGAATGTTATTTTACTACACTTGTCATTTGTTTTAAGTTTGTCTGCGAATTTTTAAGTATTCATGCTAATGCTAAAATTCAACAATCCCCACAGGGTATTTGGGAGGCAAGCCGAAGAAGGCTGAGCCTTGGTCATTTTTTGGAAGCCTAGAAGGATTTCCAGGGCACCTCCTCTTAGAGCATGGCAAAGTTATAAATGAAAAATAAAGTTGATGGCTAGAGGATGAGCACTCATTCTTTGTATAATGTATGGCTCATCTGCCCCCATAGGGTAGCGAGGAGAGACTGGCCCAAGAAGGTCATGTCTTTGTCATTATCTAGAGGCTCAGAAGGCTTACCAAGGCACCTGCCTTTAGAGGTCAACTACTGAAACAAATGTTGAGCAATTTAAGTCTTAAAAAGGTTGTTTGTCTAGAGTCTAATGGAGCCTTCTCATCATTCCACCCATTTGTGAGACACCGCCATGCCATATTGTTCACCTAGTCCAACTTATGTGTTGTGTGGATCCCCTTGTCCTTTAGTCCAGATGCTTACAGTGTTAAGTTATCGAGTCATCCCTTGGCCTTACCTGTTGTCTTTGATCCCTTCACCCTTGACTAGCAAAATGGCTAAATCTATAAATGAGTATACACTGGAGGTTCTTGTTTTGAAGCAACTAATCATTTTGATTTGGATTATTATATATGTATTGTGCATATACTTGCCAACAAAATTTAATAGTACTAGAGTGTCACTGCTAGCATAGATAATTGAGCATGCGTGTCCATCGATACTTTGTAGTATCAGAGTTTAGCACTTGGGTCATCATTTGATCAGTTTTGACTTGGTCAACCCAGTGTTGGCTAGGCTATGAGCAAGATCCAGGATGAGTTATAGACTGGTGTTGATGGTTGATGATTATTTATGGTCTACATATGTCCATTTGACGTTTTCATACGTCAGATGGTGATTTGTTATATGGATTGTATTATTTTCATGATTATCAGCATTTACAGGCTTTATTATTATTATTGTTCTGACAATGATGGGGCCTCTGATGTACCTTTGTGATGGACATATGGTGTATGAGTACTCATTCCTAATTGATTTGGACATTCTGAGTCTATTGGTGTAGCTGGTTTTCAATCTCAAACAGTTACAGGACATATATGGGTCTCTTGGCCTTCTTGCAGCAGATTTGCCTAGGGAAAATGAAAATAAGAGAAAATGAAGAAAAAATTAAGTTCTCCTAGGGCGCTATAGGGATTCTTGGGGTGCAGCCAGTCATTTGTACCATACTACTAGGGTCCCAAATCCATCTGCGCAGTCATTTGACGTTAATTTTTGGTCCCCGATGAGATATGGGTTATTTTATGTTCCCAAGGCAGCATTTTAATAATAAAAAATAGTTAATGAGGAAATCGATTTGGGCAATTGAGGAAAAGGATTGGCATGGAATTGGTCTAAGGGCAGTGTTTGGGTCACCTTCATCATTCGACATCAGATTCACTTCACTCTGGGTCCACACGTCCTTGATTTATGCATTTTGAGGGTATTTTGATGTATTTTGAGGGAGATCCCCTAGTGATTTTTATCACTCCTTTATGTTATTTACCACTACATCTTGTTATTATGCCATGGGGCCATGTTAGTGAAGGATAACATAACCTCCTAGCCCCACCATGTGCTACTTTGTGGTCATTAGTCATATTTTATGTGGTGCATCCCTCATCGGGCATTTCTAGTGATGCACCCCCTTATATTTTTTATTTGATCCGTGTGAGATGTATCCGGCTAATCTTAGTCGTGGATTAGGATTGTTTTATCTTATGATCTTGATCCTTGATCTTTTTGGATCTAGGTATTATGTACTCTGAGAGATCTATATATTGAGATGCTCTTTCAATTGTAAAGGGACTTTTGGCTCTGAGAATATTGAATACAAGAAAAATTTTGCAGAAACTCTTGGAAGCTTTGTGAATGTCGTGGATGTGATTGTTATGCCTCTTGCTTGGACATTTCAGTAAATCATGCATGGAAACAACTATTTTTCTAGAAGGTCATACTGATCTTTTGCAAGGTAGCGAATTGCTTGGAGCAGATTGCTAAGGCGCATCATCTTCTAGACAAATCGTTCATCTTCAGGGAGTTTTTCATTGTTACTTTGTGCATTGGATATTTCTTTGTTGATGAAGTACGTAGCTTATCTTTTTCTTCTGTAAACAAATCTCATTTGTAGTTTGATTTTGCAGGTGGAGAAGAGGGGGAGCACTTCCTTCATTGGGCGTTTTTCTTTTGTTTCATGCCGGATCTTGCTCGAAATTGTAACCAAGTGGAAGGATCATCAACATCAAAGGCGGCCGCAAGTATTTTCAGGTACGAATTGCAAGGTTAGTATTGTTCTTCGGTCTTTTTATCCATTGGTCCATTCAAAACCTCTTTTAAAACCCTAGTTTTGTAGATCTAGTAGATCCGGTGATTTTTTTATGACAAACATCAAAACCCACTTGGAGATTAATGAATAAACCTTAGATCTCAAGTTTCTCGTTAATCGGATTCCATTTTCCCTGGGATCTAGCACTAGTCACTCTAGCTGGGGGTGCCCCTCTTGGGTGGGTAGCCATTTCTTTAAATCTGTCAGATGGGTATGCTAGGACCCGCCTGCAAATCATAGATCCAACCTTCAACCACCCTAATCTAGTCATCTCGTGCCCTGATCTGCTCTTTTGTGTCCACTTTGTCCACTTATAAAAAAACCCTTGGTGGGTCCCTTTGGGGTTTCATTTCATTTGGTTAGATCTCCCTACATCTACTTCCTTAACTCATTTGTGGTACAATCTCATCCAAGTTGGGTTATTTCCTATCTTAACTAAGCCTCCCCATGTAACAAACTTAAATAATAACAACAAACTATATATATATATATATATATATATATATATATATTATTAATTTTAATATATATTGATATTAATAATTAATAATTAATAAATGGTTATTAGTAAACTATTCTAAAATGACGCATCATTTCATGGATGGTATTCCAAAGTGCCTTTACAATTAATATATATATATATGGCACTCACTTTGTAATCTTTTATCATCATTCATCTTTAATATCTATTTAATATTTCCAATATGGAATTATTTACCATTGGTTGATTATTCAACTGAGTAATCATTGTGGGTTAAAATGTGAATTATGTGGGTTTAAAAGTTGTTGTTTGCTTCAAGTGGTAAACGAGAGGGAAAAATAAAGAATAAAAAAAAAACATAAGTTAAAAAACATGTTCAAGGTTTCCTTGAATTTATGAAAAGGCTTTTAGCCATCCATATTCAGAGTTTCTCTCGTAAAAATTGGTTTTTGACCAAAAATTGGCCTTTGGCCATTTGAATTTCATTGAAGAAGTATTAATTCCACTCCAAATATGAAGCAAGAACGAGAGGGAAAAATGAAGAAAAACAAATTATGAAGAATAAAAAAAACAAAAAAACAAAAAGAATTATCAACAAAAGAAATAAAAGGGGAAATGTTAAAAAACATAAGTTAAAAAACATGTTCAAGGTTTCCTTGAATTTAGGTCCTTGACCTCACAATGGCTTTTAGCCATCCATATTCAGAGTTTCTCTGGTAGAAATTGGTTTTTGACAAAAAATTGGCCTTTGGCCATTTGAATTTCATTGAAGAAGTATTTTCCACTGCAAATATGAAGCAAGAACGAGAGGGAAAAATGAAGAATAACAAAACAACAAAAGAAAAAGAATTATGAAGAATAAAAATAAAGAAGAAGAAAAAAAATTATCAACAAAGAAATAAAAGAGGAAAAGTTAAAAAACAAAGTGAAATAGCCCATGGTTTTACTAACAATATTTAAATTATAAACTAGTTTTATAAAAAAATGCTTTGAGGACAAAGCATCATGAACCGGAAGGCAATGTAACAAACTTAAATAATAACAACAAACTATATATATATATATATATATATATATATATATATATATATTAATTATTAATATTAATATATTGATATTAATAATTAATAATTAATAAATGGTTATTAGTAAACTATTCTAAAATGACGCATCCTTTCATGGATGGTATTCCAAAGTGCCTTTACAATTAATATATATATATGGCACTCACTTTATAATATTTTATCATCATTCATCTTTAATATCTATTTAATATTTCCAATATGGAATTATTTACCATTGGTTGATTATTCAACTGAGTAATCATTGTAGGTTAAAATGCGAATCATGTGGGTTTAGAAGTCTTTGTTTGCTTCACCCCAACTTGGCCCTAATCTCAATACCACTCTAATTTGATAGATCTAGTCTTACCCACTCATTATATCTCCTCTCTTATACATTGTCAAAACCTAGGAGTGTCTTGAGTAGGTGCGCTAGCCTCTTAGGGTAGTAGGGTCTTCCCCTTAGTCATTCTCCAGATTGATCTAAAGTGACAAGAGCCCGTCCGGTGTGACAACTACCCTTTAACCCAATGTTGCATGACTCGGACTCGGCAAAGACTCAGCTGGCATATGACTCGCCGACTCGGAAAAGACTCGGGAAAGACTCGGCCAAACTCGGCAATTAGGAAAAAAATAAAATATGGTGCATTATCTCATAAACATAATCAAATTTTGTATGCAAAAATTTAAATAGTGATCATAGATTCACTAATTATAAACCATAAATCTTAAGCCATATGGCATAAACCATAAGCCATAAACCATAAGCCATAACCATATACCATATACCATAAACGATATACCATAGTGATTTGAAAATCAGAAATGGCAGCAAGTTCAAAATTTAGTCTCATAACATAAATAGAAAACAAAAATAGACAATGTCTCCATGTACTCGAGTCTCATGCCTAACTACGAGTACCCCTAAAATATGCCCTCGAGGAGCTAGTGCCAACATCGGTAGACTGAAGCAGGTGTATTTGGAGTTTCCATTTGAGAATATGGCAAACTAGAGGGATCCTGAGTCTCCTCATCAAGCCAACTCAAATCATTAGGGAACTCCTCCTCCACAACCCACTCAGACTCTAAATCAATATCATCCAATAAAATTGGATCTAGGTCCTTCGGCTGAATTTGTTTTGTGAGCAGTTGAAGGTTGTAATAGATGAAAACCAACTTCTCCAACCTCTTATGCTCCAACCTGTTCCTCTTTTTGCTGTGGATGTGCTCGAATACCGACCAATTGCGCTCACAACTTGAAGCACTGCAGGGTTGACTTAAAACTCTGATAGCAAATTCTTGTAATTGTGGTGCCTCAATGCCACAATCTATCCAACAATTGGCTGCAAAAATTAAAAACATAAAAAATTGCAAGTTTTGCAATGCCAAAATTGAAAAAGATAACTAGAAAATTTAAAAGCTAAGTTCTTACTTCTAAGTTATAACAATTTAGTTTTTCCAAATTGAATCTTACATGGCATTTTCTTGTCTTTGAGTCGTTGGGTTGAGTTGAATCCAAACATGCCAGATGCTGCTTTGTACATATCACGTTACAAGTTGATTTTGTCTTGAATTTCTGGATTCAGGAACATCTTCTCAATGCATATCATGACACCTCTCATCACCTCAAGATCACCTTGAATGCTAGAGTCTGGATTATAGAATAAGCTCGGATTGAGATATGCTCCCGCAGCATGCAATGGTGAATGTAGCTGCCTGTCCCACCTGGAATCAATAATCTGCCATATAGGGAGATATTTTGATGAATCCCCCTTATAGAAAGCCTTGATGGCCTCTTTGGCCCTATCCATGCCCTCATAGATGTATCCCATTGCAAGTTTCTCTCCATCCATGATCCTCAAGACTTTTACAAGTGGCTCAGTGAAGCTGGCAATTTCAGTAACTTTCTCCCACAAACCATCTCCTAAGAGAGACAGCTTTACAGCGACTACATCAGGTTTTGTGCTATCTTTCCAATGTATCCATTCCTAGCTACAAAACATCCGTCTCAAAGCTTGGTACTCATTCAAAAGGCTTTGGAGGGAAAGAAAGGTTGTGGCAAACCGTGTGATAGCAGGGCGACTGAGTTCACCCTGTGTGTATTCCCTCGTAAAGTTCAAGACCCAAGCATGGTTATAGATATACTTGGTTATTTGTTTGCACTCTTGCACAACAGCTTGCACCCATTCCATCTTCCCGATGTCCTCCAGCATCAAGTCTATGCAATGGGCAACACATGGAGTCCAAAAGATGGTGGGGTATTTTGCAGAAAGCAACCTTTCGGCTGCCACATAATTTGCAGCGTTGTCTGTGACTACCTGGACAACATTTGCCACCCCAATTTCTTCCACAACATCAGCTAACAATGAAAAAATTAGATGTGCATCCTTTACATGCGAGGATGCATCAATAGATTTTAGAAACATGGTTCCTTTGGGGCAAGCTATAACAAAATTAATGATTGTTCTGCCCCTTTGATCTGTCCATCCATCAGACAAAATTGTGCAACCTGTAAACTTCCATGACTTTTTAATGGTCTCCAATTGTTCCTTAACACACTCGAGCTCCTCATCAAGCTCTTTCCCCCTAAGTGCATTATAAGAGAGGGCTTTGTATCCAGAGCCAGCAGCTGCAATGGCATCAACCATGGGCTAATAAAAATATGACTTTGCATAGTTAAATGAAAGGGTGTTATGGTACCAAAACCTCCTCACTGCCATATCAACCTCCTTTCTCTTCTTTTCATTGAAGCTCTCCAAAAAAGGTTGAGATCCTGGACTTGTATGAGGAAGGAAGAACGAAGAAGCCATACTTCTCTTTGGTGCAATAATTGATGTGGAGGACACTCCTGTACTTGGATTTGGTGGTGGTCCCATTGAATCTCTACCTATCATGGAAGTTTCAAACTTGTATCTTGCCCTCTTTTCACTTTGTTCTCTAATGGCATCCAGAGCAGATGCCAGTTCAGCTATGACTTCATCAGGGCATTTGTCACAAACCACAACATCTTTGCAAGCAATTCTTGCAAGGCAGTATTTCAACCTATTTATGCCCCCAGACATATGGGTTGAGCAGAAATTGCAAATGACCCTGTGGTCATCATCGGGATTCACTCGCACACAATATTTCCACGCTAAATCAAGAGGCCTTCTAGTGTTGGATTTAGGTGCCATGGAATCTGAATTGTAAAAACATTAAATGTTCTACATTAATAAACAATAAAACATTGCATTGAATTGACTGTTTGTATTTGTAAACAGGATTATAATTTATTATTAAATTGTTTTTTTTGTGCCTGTGTGGCTAAGTATCTCATCCCACAGGCCTGTGTGGCTGAGTATCTCAGCCCACATGCCTATGTGGGCATACAAAGAATAAATAAAAACATTTATATAAGTTTAAGTTGAAGTTGCTTCTGTTGAAAAAAAAAGCCAACAAGTCTCAGCCTAAAAAATGATTACCCAAGGAAACATTTTTCAAAATAAGATTTCTTCATTTTGTTTAGGTTGGACTGTCAAAGTTGTATGGAATCATGGATCCTTTAGTAAATTGACACTTCTCTTTTGCATTATGAAAGGAACATAGTGAGTAAATTTAAAATTAATCAATCAAACTTTGTCGCTTATCAAGAAAAATTAATAGAACAAAAAAGGTATTTGCTTGTATGATTGAGAAGTACACTCTCATACATGTGCCACTTACATCATAATGCCAATGCAAAAATTGTATTGAATATATTGAATAAGAACACATTCTTGTCCATGTTTATTTTGAAAATGAACAGTGTGAGCACTATTTTTAAAATATACCAGCTAAATATATTTTTTATTTTTTTTACCTTAGAGAATGAAGAACCTATTATAACCAGGTTGATATGAAAAATTGAAAGCATTGCTGAAAGCCATATAAGAAGACATAAACAATGAAAACAATAAATAAAAACATTATAAATAAACCATTATAAACAGTTTCAGACCATTGTTGGAAGCCATTATATTTAATAATTAATATAAAATTAATAAATGAAAACATTCTTATTATAAACTTAAAATTAAATTTTAATTTTAAACTAACTTTAAACTAAATTTTATACAAACTTTAAATAAAAATCAACTTTAACTATAAGTTTATAAACTTTAACTTATACGTTTAACTTATAAATAAAAAAGCTTCATAAACATTCTTATTATAAACTTCAAATTAAATTTTAATATTAAACTAAATTTTATATAAACTTTAAATAAAAATCAACTTTAACTTTGACTATAAGTTTATAAACTTTAACTTATACGTTTATAAATAAAAAACTTCATAAATAAAAAACTTTATAAGTTTAAGTTTATAAACTTATAAATAAAAACTTTAACTTATAAAAAGGTTAAAAACTTAAAATTTATATAATTTTTTTATAATTAAAAAGTACTAAAAAATTAAATAACATTATATTATAATTTATATTTAATAATTAACAAATCACAGTAATAAATAATAATAAAACTTCTAAAAAAAATTTACAATTAGCTCAGTTTTAAACTAAGTCACCTGACACGAAGACACGGGACACGGAGGACACGGAAAAACGAGTATCCGACACGGACACGGCGACCCCCGGAATCAGGACACGGAGGACACGTTATATATAATTATTAATATTAAAAAAATATATATATATATTATACAAATTACTGTAATAGAGAAAATATTGAATCTTGATAGTAGATATTGATTCAAATAACAGATGTATAGTTCAGAGACAAGTTGGCCAAGACATAAGTGTGTGTGTGAATGCCGAGTGTATGTGCTCAAAATCACAATGGTGTAAAATTTAAATGCTTCAAATAAACCAAATAACAATGCCTGTGTTATGCAATTACAATAATGAGCATCCAGTTGAGAAGTTGTGCATTGGTGCTCACTGCTATGTCAGATTTTCCTTTTAGATATGTGTGTTGAACAGGTTAGGAAACCATGTGACAGGCTACGGCAATGGCAACCAAATCTTGACAGAGATATATATATCACAGTAAAATTGTAAATGATGTTCTTTTGTCAAATCAAATGATCAGATGTTAGACTCAGCACTGTTGTCTTTTTGCACAACGTTTATTTATTATCACATCAAGCAAGATGACTGTATGGATAGTTGTCAGTTGCCAGTGGCCACCTACATCTGCATAGCAAATATTGACATTGTTTTACAAGCTGGAAAATACATTTTGTGACAACTCTTGTATTAAATGTTTGATTGCAAATTGGAACAGTCATTCCATTGTTTATTTTGCTGGGAATTACATTGCCTACGGCTACAAGTCACCTCTTGCTCACCAATCCAAAGCTGGAAGTTACATATCTGTTGAAAACTTGAAAATTTTCACAGGACACGTGTCCTAAAATCAAGACACGTTAGGACACGTTTCAAAAGAGTGTCGGACACGCGTTGACCACGTGTCCCAGGGATAAGACACGTTTTGACCACGTGTCGGACACGTACCGTAGCGTGTCTTCACGTGGACACCGCGGATACGGACACGTGGGCCAGTATGGACGTGTCAGGTAACTTAGGTTTTAAACTTGTATAAATTTTTTTATTAAAAATAAACTTAAAAAAAAAACGAAAACGTAAACACTAAAGTTAAACAGAAATCTGAAAACAAATAAAAATAATTAACATTACATTATTAAATATTAAATAACATTACATCATAATTTATATTTAATAATTAATAAATTATAGTAATTACTAATAAATAATAATAAAACTTATAAAAAAATTTAGAGTAAGCTAAGTAAGCTAAATTTTAAACTTGTATAAATTTTTTTATTAAGAATAAACTTTGAAAAAAAAAAAATTTAACACTAAACAGAAATCTGAAAACTAATAAAAATAATTATCATTACATTACAAAATATTAAATAAAATTACATTATAATTTATATTTAATAACTAACAAATTACAGTAATAAATAATAATAAAACTTATAATAAAAAATACAGTAAGCTAAGTTTTAAACTTATATAATTTTTTTTATTAAAAATAAACTTTAAAAAAAATATATAAATAAATACGATACAGAAATCTGAATACTAATAAAACAAAACTTAAATTTTTTTTTTAAACTTGTATAATTTTTTTTATTAAAAATAAACTTAAAACAAAACATTAACAGTAAACAAAAATCTGAAACAACGAATACTTGTGACCGCCATGAACTCCACACTCCAGCAGCAGCAAAGGTGTGAACTCCACACTCCAATAGCAGCGAAGGCACTCCGCGAAGGCACTCCACTCCAAAGTTCAGAGCCCACACTGCAAAATTCAAAGCCCACACTCCGCAAAGGCACTTCAAAGTTCAGAGCCCACACTCCAGCAGCGAAGGCACTCCACTCCACTCCACACTCATAATTGAGAAAACGAAAACGTCAGACACTTCAAATTTCGGACTCAGAGCCCACACTCCAGTAGCGAAGGCACACCCCTCCACTCCACACTCAGAACTCAGAAAACGAAAACGGAAATGGATGATGGATGAAAGGAAATGGATGAGTGAAAGAAACGACCTGCGTGGTCTATTTATAGCCTCGTGAGGTGCCTTTTCCCTCCAAAAACCAATTTTGACACTACAAAAATCACGGTTTTTTTTCCCGGTGATGGGCCTAAGTCGCGCGACGAGTTCCGGCGAGTACTCGCGATTCCGGCGAGTATCAACGATTCCGACGAGTTCCGGCGAGTGCCAAGTGGTCAGCCAAGTTTCCGGTGGTTACCCATTTTGGAGTCTAACTCGGGGCCACTCGCGAGTACCAGGCAAGTGGTGCTTCACTGCTTTATCCGTAGTGAACGAGGCCCTTGCGGTGTCACCGGTTAGCTACCTCAACTCTACCGTCCCAGATGGGATACTTTTAGTGGGTAGCTACACTTTGTGTGATAACAATACCAAAAAGACTTGATTGATGAACAAATAAAATGTTTGATTTTCTATTATATAGGTCGTGGAGGATTTATTCACATGTCTAGTCGACTTGTAGTAGTTTTAATTAAAAATTAATTGAATTATTTTAGCATGTCGACCTACTTATAAAGGGGAAAAATAATACATTAACTTTAAAAAATCAAAACTCATCAACCATAAGGAGTTAGGAGGCGCTCCACATATCAATGGAATGGTCTTGACGAGGAGTATCCCCCTATGATCGGCTTATTTGCAATTACTTGGTCTTTTACCCTTCTTTTCTTCAATTTGTGCAAGACATCAGAAATTGACTTGATAACTTTTTGAATGTTTCTTCAAGCATTTATAAGTGTTTTAAGGCCATGCAAAAGGGTTTCTTAAACAACCTTGTGGGCTTATGCCCAATATGAGGGTCAAGGGTTTAAGGGCATCATTATTTTGACCAAGGGATTCTTCATTTATATGTCAAGTGCAAGGTCAATGTGACCACGAGTGTATGGGGTTGAAGGTATGACTAGAGTGCTTCAATCATGTGCAAGGGTTATCAACATAAGGACATCTTCAACGCTCTTGTAGGCTAAGGACCAACAAGCAAGGGCTTCTTTCACTATGATCATCAAGCAAGAAGGACTTCATATCAAGTGCAAGTGCTTCAACAAAGTTATGGGCTTATGACCAACAAGTGTCTTCATCAAACAAGGGCGTTCTAAGAATTTGTTGACCAACTCTATTGTGGCTACGTTTGTGCACCTCAACGGTCTTCAACCAAGGGCATATCAAGCATACCGTTTTCAACAAATGACCCCATGACCACATAATGGGTCATTTGTAACTATCAAGAACATGGACTTCAACATGAAGCTATGACATCAAATTCCAAGAACCATCAAGTGTGGGTTCAAATCCCAAGGATATCATCATTAACCAAGGTTCAACTTGTGCAAGAGTGTAAGGGAAAGTGTGTGGAATCCAGGACCTAACTACCACATCATCCAACCATCAATCAACAAGACTACCACATCAAGTACAAGTAGCACAGAAATCATCAGCAAAAAGAAAAACCAGGAGCAATGGACTTACAAGGGACCAAGATACAACTTAGGGGCACTTGACCAAGTCAATGGGTAACCAAGGCTTTTTCCATTGTCCCAAGGTCTCCAAGGGCTTCAATCTTGGGCTCAGACAAAGTCAAAAGGGCTCCTCTGACACAGACAACCACAAACTAAACACTAACCCTCAAGGGCTCCACAAGGGGCACCAAGGACTCAACAATTGGCATCAATGACCAGACACTGTTGGCATCAATGACAACTTAATCAACAACTTATTGATCTATGGGCACATACTAGAGTTTTACCACTCCCTTCTGAATCATGTCTTAAATGAAGTGCTATATGATCTCAATGTGCTTGGACTTGTCATGAAACACTAGATTTTTAAAGAGTTTGATACAAGTCTAATTATCACAATAAATCACTATGGAATTCAACTCCTAATCAAACAACCTGCAAGCAACTTGCAAATCCAAATGGCTTCACAACTAGCAGTATCGGTTTCCATATGTTCTGCCTCTGTTGAACAAAGTGCCATGAAAATATGCGAAGTCGAATGGCTTCACAACTAGCAGTATTGGTTGCCATATGTTCTGCCTCTATTGAACAAAGTGCCATGAAAGTCTGCTTCTTGCTAAACCAAGATATCATTGTTGATCCCAAACTAAAGCGACACCCTGAGGTGCTCTTCCTGTTTAATGCACTGCCTACCCAATCTAATTATGTATATGAGTATATCCTTGTAACTTCACCTCAGCATCTCCAAGATATCTCAGTCCATACTCCAGTGTGCCCCTCAAGTATATGAGCACATGTTTTGTTGCTACCCAATGCTCTTACCTCCCCCATGAACTAACTCAAGGTGTTCACAGTAAAACTTATATCTGGCCTAGTTGATCCAAAGATGACAGGATCTACTAACACTTGATTTGCATGTAAATTCTTAAACCAATTAACTTATAAAAAGACTTCAAATAACAAACTTATCAAACACTAACAATAACTGAAAGAATATAAATGAACAAACAATGCAAACCATAAGAATGTGGATACCGTTTGATAACGGAGTTCGTCCCTGATGGACTACGTCTCCGGGTCCATCTCCAATGAAGACCGATCTTATTAGCCTTCAAACTGCTTGAACAGGTACAAAATGCCTTCTTCAAATCAGCTACAAAGAGACTGTTATCAACTATTTTGTACCATAGTTGAACCTCCTGTTGAGCTGCCATTTGATGAACATGGTCAATGTTCATGTTCAGTGCAGCAGAAGTTCAGAATGTTTTGCCTAGCCAATTTTGGCTAGTCAGTTTTATTTTTATGTTGAAATGACCATGCCCCATGGGGCTTTTGTAATAAAGTGTGCTAGTAGGGGTTTTGAGTGGCTTGATCCCCTAAGACGTAAAATTTCAACTAAGGTATTCCAGGGAGTTTTTTTCCTTGTCAATTATGCTTTTCCTATAGCCAAGTATAATCGATAAGGTTTTCTCCCGCTTCCTCCAAAGCTGGAATGCCCGATTTTGAATTTTGGGCCTTGGGGGGTTATTAGAGTCCAACTAGTAAATATGAACCTACTAGGCACTATTGGTATGTTCTATGGTCATTTCCTAAGCCTCAAGATACATTAAAACAATGTCCAAAAAAAATTTCCCAGACGCGTGGTGATTTTTTATTTTTTATTTTTCGACTATAGGGAATTAATTAAATTTTTCAATGAATTAAACCATTTTGACCATAGTTTAATTGAAAATTTTCAATTTGTAATAATTAAGTGGTTCGAGGGGTGTTTTTGGCAAATAAACACTGATTTTCTAAGTCAAAACATTCATTAGCCCCTAGACACACTTATCCTAAGTTTCAGACTATTATTTGGCCTTGAAATTAATATTTTCTCAAAAAACCAAAAAATGAGAAATATTAATTAAAATAATAAAAAATAATAAATTGGAGAAAATCAAAATATCTCCAAAAAAGGCCAAATTGAATAAAATAAAGTGCTAATTAGCTCGGCACGAAGCATTGATGATGATTCCAATCAATATCGGTCAGTTTCAGATCAAGTATCGGAGTGTAGCAGTTGAACTATCAGTCAAAAATTTGTCCTCTTTGGTCAAATTCATTTTTGGTTGAAGTGTGGGTTATCTATTGGTTGGGTGATCATTACGAGGGAGGATGAGCCACCTCACCCCCCCTCATTACTCCAGCACTCGGTTACAACTCAGTTGCAGCTCAGTTCAACTCCAAATCATCATGCCGAGCTCATTCAATTACTCCAGTGTTACTCTTAGTTCGGATTTAGGGATTTGAGCCCTATTTTCTTTCCCTTTTGTATATATAGAGGTGCTCTTTCTCTCTATTATTGATGGAGATTTTAGGCAAGAACACTGCCAAAATCTATATTGTAATACTTGTTTACGCTATTGGAAGAAGAAGCGACATTGGAGGTCTATGCATGAGTTCTTGGACTTGGTTCACATTGTCTTGGTGATATCTCTCTCACCTTATCTTTTCTTAAGCAAGTCATTATTCAATTTATGTTCTAACATAGCTTAAAAATATCTTGTTCGGATTTGTGCTTGAATATAAGGGTTTTGCAGGGATCATCCAAGGTGGAGAGTGGCTTGGAAATCAAGCTAGTTTTGGCACATGCAATGGTTTTTCCTCTCTAATTCTTTCTCTTGCAAGTTCTCCAAGTCCTTATCTTCTCAAAGAAAGAAACACAACAAGGAGACTAGCCTTTCCTCCATCAACAATAAACTTCAATCTTTCTTTCGGTTACATTGGTCGCTACAAGTGGATCTCTATTTTCAAGGTTCTATCCTACCTATTTTCCACTTTTTTTTTTTGTAGAAGTTATCAAGTCATTTAAATCTTTATTTCAAGCTTGCTTGGCTTCTACTAAGTTAGATCTAGGCTTTCTAGCCTTAGATCTACTTTTTTCAAAGCTAGATCCATCTTTCTAAAGACCCATTTTTAAAGATCTAGTTTCATTTCCATTTTTGTAAATCCATCTTTTTCTACATCCAAGTTTTGACTTGAGATAGCACCTTGGGATTTCATCCCAAGGGCAACATTGTTTTGTGGCTGCTTTTCTATCCCACTATATCCTTGTGTGCGTCTAGCTAGCTAGAAGGTTTTCTTGGACTAGTGTTCTAGTGGTCACCTTGTTCCAAGGTTGATCCCACCTCATTGTTTGATTCTTCATCTTTTTTTACCTTTTCTTTTTTTGTCTCGGGAAATGTGCACTATTTTTCTCGAAAAACGTGCATATTTTTCACTTTTGTTTGCTGGTTTTTCTGTGTTTTTTAGGCCTTTTTTCAATTCTGGAATTTCTTGAAAAATATTTAAAAAAATTGCAAATTTTCGAAAAATTCATTTTTCTCTTTTTTTGTGTTTTCTTAAAAAGCGTGCAATTTTAAGCTTGCTGTTTTTTTTTACTGATTTTTACAATTTTGTGCTAAATTTCAATTCTGGAAATTAACATGAAAATTTGAAAATTTTCAAAAAAAATTATTTTTTGACTTTTTTTCAATGTTACAAATATCGTGTCGGTGAATATATCGCCGAGGGTCCAAAAAAAAATTATCGGATTTATCGCCGAAAATGTCGGCAAACATCGGCAATATATCGGCAAAATAAAAAATACAAAAATTCAAAAAATTACTATATATTCGAAAAAATCACCAAATATCGCCATAAAATCGACAAATATCGCGATAAAATTGGCAAATATCGCGATCAAATTGAGAAAAAATCGCCGAAAAATCAGAGAAAATATCGGGGCGATATATTGCCGATATATCGCCAGTGAGTTGACATCGCGATATATCGCGATGTTGCCGATATATCGACGATGTTTGTAACACTGCTTTTTTTTACTTTTTCTCGAAAAACATGCAATTTTGTACTTGCTGATTTTTTTACTGATTTTTACTGATTTTCTGCAATTTTCTATTATTTTCCAAATTCTGGAAATTAGCCTAAAATGTTAAAAAATCTTTAATTTTAAATTCTCAAAAAATCTCAAGTCGTTTTCGTCAAAAATCATGCATTTTACATCAAAATCGGTGAGTTTGCCTTGTCCTTTCCAAGTTTTGATTTTGGGTCGCATTCTATTGTTTTGGTCTTTGTTTCATCTCATAAGGCACTTGTCTTCTCATCCAATTAATCTTTTCGAATCACAAGTTAAAATTTGGTTTCCTAACACTCTTACTAGTCCTTGTTTAGAGCTCTTATCCACAAGTGAACTAAAAGCAAAACCAAGCAAGAAAGAGCAAGCAGAACTAGATCCAAAACCAAAAAAAGTCATTCTCCTTTGTACAAACTCATAAGAGTTTTTCATTTTTACTTAAGTTAGTTCTCAAAAGTCCTTACAAGGGTTAAATTCCCAAGGCATTTGTACTTCATTAATAAAACAAGGCTAAGTGGGATAAGGCCTCCCATACTTGGTTGTTCTTTCCCATTTGGGGAAGAGTGTCTTTGTTCTTAGCTTAGATTTATTTTAAGTACTTAGAGTTGTTGAAATACTGAGAGGGGGATGAATCAGTATTTGTACTATTTAAAATTTCAATCAAAAGCAAGTTGTTGATCACCAATCACAGCACATCACCAATGTGTATAAAAATAACAAGATGCACAGTACACAATAGTTTTTGATGTGGAAACCCAAGTTCTGGGGGTAAAACCACAGAAGCCTTTTTAAAAAATAGTTTTCCATAAATAACTGGAAGGAGGGAACAACCCCCTTATTATATAGACTTCAATTTTCCAGCTTCAACTGGAAGGAGGCTATGACCCCCTGATTTACAGGCTACGACCTGAAGGAAGCTGCCACTCCCTAGTTTTCCGGTTTCAGCCGGAAGGAGGCTACGACCTCCTTTCTTTGCCCCGTCCTGCCACCCTGATAAGAAGAAGATTGTCGACCCTGTGGACCTGTCACATACCAAACTCTACTGCTGATAACCTCTGCACTCTAGTCACTGTCAAATCATCCCTGTAGATATCACTGCCACATCATTTTTCTGCCCATGTCATCACTGTCATATTAAACATCAATACAGCTGGTCAAGCTGCTCATTAACACTGTTGGTTACTGTTAAGTCATCAAACATCAAGGTCTGAAGATGTCATCATCAAGGTCTGATAATCATCAAGGTTTGTAACATAGGGTGTACATCATCATCAAGATCAACTCATCTCATCATCATCATACAGTTCATCATCAAGGAGATTTACTTTATCAACAAGATCTATGAAACATTAGTCTCTTGAACATGCCATCATAGGATATGCATCATCATGGAGTTTGCGTCAATGTCATCAAGTATGAACCATCATCAACCAGTAAGTACTATCATCATCAAGTATGTGCAATCATCATCAACATGTAATGTGCATGTAACAAGTACACATCATAGTGCATAGAAGTATGTCATCACACCATGGCATGCATCATGTCATCAATATTATCAAAGCATATATCATCAAATCAGATTGTACAACAAACTGTGCATCATAGAGAGTTCTATGGGAGAGTCAACAAAATAAATCAATGTATGTATCATACATGTTGTTCACATATCATAGTTAACACATCCACACATCATGGTTTAAGCATGCTCTTGTACACATTATTGTTTGTATACTTGTACACATATATCACTATTTATAACACTTGTTTGGTTGTACACTTGTACACACATACCAATTGTCATATATATCACTGTTTATAACACTTATACATACCTTCAAACTCAGGCCTCAAGGTAAAGCTAAGACTGCTGAGAATAAGTCAGATCATGATTGTGTACTTGTACTGCTAAAAACCCCAAGACATACTTGCAAAAAGGCAGACTGTTCACCTTAGAAAGCTCGGGTCTGTTCAGGAAGAAGGCCACTAAAACACAGACCTTAAACCAAAAAAAATCTGAATGTTGACCAAAAAGATATCCCTGTGGAAATTTCGGAACTGCTACTGCCTTAGGAAACTTCCATGAAAATGCCTCAGAACACTACTCCTAAACCCGAGAAACCTCAGAGACTAGCGAATTTTTTATATATGAAATGAATGATAAACAAGGTTTATTTATATGCGTTGAAGGTAATATGTTGGGGCCGACCTAGGTTAGGCTAAAATGATTTTTTTTTTTGGTTTTTAATTAAAATTTAAAGAGCCGACCTACTCAAGGATAAAAAGGGGTCGACTTTTGAGGGTAAACAATTGATTATTTTATTTATTAAATATTTTAATGTTTAATACATTAAAGACCACTTATTGTCCACATTGGAGGAGTAATTAATTTATTTTATTAAAATATTCAATCATTCCGGCATTAATTAATCTTTTAATTCTTTTACTTGTTTTGATAGTTGAGATTAATGGGGCAGACTTGTAGGTTTAGGATAGAGGGGTTAGGGCTTATTTTAACATGTTTAAATATTATAGTGAATTAAAATTTTAACTATATTGTGTATGGCCATACTTTAAATAAGGTGATTATTATTTTTTAATACTTAATCACTTGTTACAAATTTTATTAGGGTTTTATTAAGATGCTTTAATTCTTAGGTTTATTATTTTATTTAATACTTCGTTACTTAAAGGTTAGGGTTTAAGGGAAATCAAATAAGGACTACAAGTGTTAATGTAAAGGTATATGTAGGCTTAGGGACCAAGAGTAAGAGTTTTAGGAACTTTAGTTAGGTCAACTAAGTTATCTCATACTTCATAATCGTAACCACCAGGATGTAGGGGTGCCTAGACTTTTCTTAGAGTACCATGACCTTTATCAAACGCAAATGACCACTGAAAGGGTCATTTGGACTCTTACAACTTTTTCAACCCACCAAGGACACAATCTAAAACAAAAGGGCATGGTTGTGGTACTGGGAAACCATAAGGCAACTTAGGGGTACTGGAACACTCTACAAGGCTTTTGGCAATGTACCAAGGGCTCCAAGGGCTTCAGGCTTGGGCTTGGACAAAGTCAAAAGGTCTCCTTAGACACTAACACTTACTCAACCCTCAGAGGCTCCTCAAGGAGCACCAAGACACACTAACACACACCTGTTGACATCAATGACAATCTAGTCAACAATCTCTCCCTTTGTCATTGATGACAACTCCAAAGCTCCCCCTTCGAATGAGCTTCCTTTGTCCACAAATCTCCCCCTTAGATCATGCTTCTTTTACCTACCTTATTCAACTTTTTCTCCCCCTTTGGCATCAATGGCAAAGGGTACTTCTGCCATGCTCCCCCTGTCATATTGTAGTGTTGTTGAAGATAGATGAATTCAATTAGGAGATAATATGACTCCCAATTTTTCTCTGAGGTACTCAAAAGTATCTCTTGGGAGAGGCTTAGTAAAAATGTCTGCAACGTGTTCTTTTGTCCCGATATATTTCAACTTGATATTCTTTTCTGTGACCTGTTCTCGAAGAAAGTGAAACTTGATTGGAATGTGCTTGGTCTTGGAATGCATAACTGGATTCTTGGAGATATTGATAGCACTCGTATTGTCACATAAAATAGGAATCAGCTCATTACATGTCACGTGTATGTCTTGCAGGGTTTGCTTCATCCAAAGAATTTGAGTACAACAAGCTGCTGTTGTTATATATTCTGCTTCTGCGGTTGATAAGGACAGTGAAGACTGCTTTTTGCTTGACCAAGATACCAAACAATCGCCTAAAAAGAAAGTTGTTCCACTAATGCTTTTTCTATTGTCAACACATCCTGCGCAATCTGCGTCTGAATATGCTATCAATGTCAGATCATTCCCTTTTGGATACCAAAGTCCAAAATCCAAAGTTCCTTTGAGATACCTGAAGATCCTTTTAACTGCTATAATGTGAGTTTCTTTTGGGGCAGCTTGAAATCTTGCAACTTGTCCAACGGCTTGCATCACATCTGGTCTAGAGGCAGTTACATATAGTAGACTACCAATCATTGACCTATAGAGCCTTTGATCAACTTCCTTAGATTTATCGTCTTTGCTAAGCTTACAACCGGTGACCATAGGGGTACTCAAAGGTTTACAGTCTTCCATCTGGAATTTCTTTAACATCTCCTTCATGTATTTTGTGTGGGTAATAAAAATGCCTTTTGTTCTTTGAGATATCTGGAGTCCCAAGAAGAAGGTCAATTCATCAAGTAATGACATTTCAAACTCTTTTTGCATGTCCTTAGCAAATTGTTGACTCAGTGAATCATCATCACTTCCAAATATGATATCATCAACATAAACTTCAATGATGAGTATGATGTCATTGTCTTGCTTGATGTACAAATTACTATCTGCACTTCCCCTCTTAAAGTTTTGTTGTAGTAAGTACCTATCCAATCTGGAGTACCAAGCTCTTGGAGCTTGCTTTAGTCCATATAAGGCCCTTTTGAGCCTGCATACATAGTCCTCATTTTCTGGAAGTTGAAATCCTTATGGTTGTTCGATATAGACTTCTTCTTCCAATTCCCCATTTAGAAAGGCTGATTTTACGTCCATCTGATACACTCTGATGTCTTTGGAGCAAGCGTAGGCCAATATCATTCTGATAGCTTCCATTCTGGTAACTGGTGCATATATTTCTTCAAAGTCTATTCCTTCGATCTGAGCATAACCCTTACAAACCAATCGAGCCTTGTTTCTGATCCCCTGTCCATCTTCGTTCATTTTGTTTCTGAAAACCCATTTTGTGCCAATTACATTCTTGTTACGTGGTCTCAGAACAAGTTCCCAGGTTCCATTCTTCTCGATCTGATCTAGTTCTTCTTCCATAGCTTTAACCCATTGTTCATCTGTACTAGCCTCTGCAAAAGTTCCAGGTTCAGTTGTAGACAACAGAGAGAAGTGTACCTGCTCATTTCTTCCGAATTGTCTTCTTCTGGTTCCTATTTCGGCATCCTTATCACCAATAATCTGATTTGATGGATGATTCTTCTGGTACCAGTTCTTAGGTGTTAGTTGATCTTTTTGTTCTTCTTGTTCGATAGTTGGTTGATTCAGTTCTTCATCTTCCGTGAGTTGCTCTTCATCCTCATCTGGTTGTTCTTCCACTTTAATTTTCTTCACACCTTTTTTCTTGGAACCTTCCTCTTCTTCGTCGTCTGATTCTTTTGAGTCTTCTCTGAATGATGCTAGTCTTCCTTCATCTATCTTTACGTTAATGCTCTCAATCACTTTATCTAATCTCAAATTGTAGCATTTGTAAGCTTTCCTGTTGGATGAATATCCAACATATATGCCCTCATCTACTCGAGAGTCAAATTTTCCAATCTTCTTATCTTCTCTTTTGATGTAACACTTGCTTCCAAAGATTCTGAAGTGTCGTACATTTGCTGCTCTTCCGGTCCATAGCTCGTAGGGAGTTTTATCATTTTTGTTTCTGAGTAATCCTCTGTTTAAGATGTGTACTGCTGTATGAACTGTGTGTCCCCAGAATTTGTCATTTAACTTGGATTCATTCAACATGGTTCGAGCCATCTCCATCACTGATCTATTCTTTCTTTCAGCAACTCCATTTTGCTGAGGTGTTCTGGCTACTGAAAATTATCTCTTTATTCCATGCTCTTCACAATACTTGTTAAATTCATCAGAAGTGAATTCTCCACCGTTGTCAGATCTAAGGCACTTGATTCGTGACCCTGTTTCATTCTCGACCAGTTCCTTGAATGTTTTGAAACATCCAAATGCTTCTGATTTCCTGTTGAGAAGACATACCCATGTCATCCTGGTATAATCGTCAATGAGTAGCATGAAGTATTTTTCTCCATTCAATCCTTTGCTTTTGGTTGGTCCACATAAGTCAATGTGCACGAGCTCCAAAGGTTTTGTAGAAGAATGCTCTTCTGTCTTAAAATGCACTCTTGTTTGTTTTCCATGTTGACACTATTCACATACAGAGTTAGCAGGTTTTCTGACTTCTGGCATATTTCAAACTGCTTGGTTTATGTAGATTTTGACCAAATTGTCAAAATGTATATGCCCCATTCTTCTGTGCCAAAGCCAGCTTTCATCTTCTTTTCCCAAGTGACATTTTTCGGACTCAATCTCATCTAACACGTATATGTTGTTTGGAGTCCTAGTGGTTGTGGCTACTAACTTCCTTGATCCTTGCTTTCTTATTTTACATTCTTTTGAGTTGAAGATGAGTTCATGTCCTTAATCACACATCCGACTGACGCTTAGCAGATTATGTTTCATGTTATCTACAAGCAAGACATTTTTAGCCAAGGAGTTTTTACTTCCAAGCTTTACTATGCCCTTTCCCAATACTTGCGTTGAATTGTTATTTCCAAACGATACAGATCCTTTATCCTTTTCAATATTGACGAAAGCATCTTTGTCACCTGTCATATGCTTGGAGCAACCGCTATCAACATACCATTTACCAGAGCCGTGATTCTGAGCTTGAAGAGCAATACCACATTCGTAGTTGTTATTGTGTTTAATCCATACCTTGTTGGGCATGTCCTCATTTCTTATTGTTGGTATCCTCATTCTGCAATTTCTGGCTATATGTCCAAAGTTGTTACACTTGTAACATTCTATTTCTGATCTCAAGGGATCAAATCTGTTGTTGTACTGTGGTCGTCTGAGGCTTGCAAGGTTATTCCTTGTCTCAAAGTTTCTTCTTTGAAAACAGTTTACAGCTTTGTGTCCAAATCTTCCACATGTAAAGCAATGCCCATAAAAGAAGTATCCATACCTGGGAATATATGGAAGAGGTGCTTTTCTGAGATCTAATCTTTCTGGTGGCCCTTCTTCTGATACAGGTTGTTCTGGCTGACGTTCGATCTCTTCTTCATTCTTGTAGTCCTTGACAACTTCTGCATACCTTCTTGGCTTCTTTTCATTATCTGTCAACATTGAGCTTAAGGCTTCATTTGTATTCTGCTTGTATCCTATACTGGTCTTGTCGAAGAATGACTTTTGATTGCTGATGATTTGTTCTAGAACCTTGGAGCTATTTTCATAACCCTTTGCGATATCTTTCGTCTGCAGTTTGTTCTTTAGAGATACTATCTCAGCCTCACGATTCTCCTTTTCTCTTATATTTGTCATTAGTTGTTCAATAAGAGAGTCTTCAACTCGTTTGGCTTCTTCTAGTTTGGTCTTCAAGTCAACAATGGTTTGTTCAAACCGTTGTGCCTCTTCCTTAAGCATTCTATTTTCCTTCTTGACTTTCTTCAGCTCTTTCAAGGCGCTTACAAGTTCTGCCTCAAGATCTACTTCTCCTTCATCTTCAGATTCTTCTATACTATTATGATCCTTATCTGAGCTTATTGCCATAAAGAGTACCTTGTCTAGTTCATCGTCATCATCAGAATCACTGTCACTATTATTGTCAGAGTCACCACTGGATGAGCTATTGTCCTTTTTTGTGTAGAGACTTTTCTTTTTTGCAAACTTTCTTCTGTTCTTATTCTTGTAATTATTGTACTTCTTCTAGGATTTAAAACTGTCATCCTCTTCACCATCTGAGTTCTTTGCATATGGACATTTAGAAGCAAAATGACCTATCTTTCCACATGAAAAACATTTAAGAGGTAGCTTACCTTCGTATTTTCCTGGGCCTCTCTTTAATTTCCGAACAAAGTTGGCTATTTCTTCATCATCAGATTCATCACTTGTAGGTTTGTCTTTTGTTGATTTGAAGGAAGCTAACACTCCCTAGTTTTCCAGTTTCAGCCGGAAGGAGGCTACGACCTCCATTCCTTGCCCCGTCCTGCCACCCTGATAAGAAGAAGATTGTCGAACCTATGGACCTGTCACATACCAAACTCTACTGCTGATAACCTCTGCACTCTAGTCACTGTCAAATCATCCCTGTAGATATCACTGCCACATCATTTTTCTGCCCATGTCATCACTGTCATATTAAACATCAATACTGCTAGTCAAGCTGCTCATCAACACTGCTGGTTACTGTCAAGTCATCAAACATCAAGGTCTAAAGATGTCATCATCAAGGTCTGATAATCATCAAGGTTTGTAACATAGGGTGTACATCATCATCAAGATCAACTCATCTCATCATCATCATACAGTTCATCATCAAGGAGATTGCTTTATCAACAAGGTCTGTGAAACATCAGTCTCTTGAACATGCCATCATAGGATATGCATCATCTTGGAGTTTGCGTCAATGTCATCAAGTATGAACCATCATCAACCAGTAAGTACTATCATCATCAAGTATGTGCAATCATCATCAACATGTAATATGCATGTAACAAGTACACATCATAGTGCATAGAAGTATGTCATCACACCATGGCATGCATCATGTCATCAATATTATCAAAGCACGTATCATCAAATCAGATTGTACAGCAGACTGTGCATCATAGAGAGTTCTATGGGAGAGTATCAACAAAATAAATCAATGTATGTATCATACATGTTGTTCACATACCATAGTTAACACATCCACACATCATGGTTTAAGCATGCTCTTGTACACATTACTGTTTGTATACTTGTACACATATATCACTGTTTATAACACTTATACATACCTTCGAACTCAGGCCTCAAGGTAAAGCTAAGACTGCTGAGAATAAGTCAAATCATGATTGTGTACTGTGCTCATACTCAGAACGGTGATCGATGATCGGATTTGTTAATCTTGCAAGTGATAACATAATAAAACTTTCACCCCACAACCAACGCACCGGCGTTTTCGATAAATACTCAGGTAGTGGGAAAATTCCAAGTGTCAGCGCCAGACAACCCAATCTAGACACTCGCTGGTTAAATTCTCCGAACACCTAGCTTGTGATTCCAGACAGGTCCATCATGTCTTCGAACAGAGCCACTGAAAGTATTTCCGGTTAGGTTTCCTAAACACCTTAAGCAAGATCATCTTTAAAATTTACAATAAAATAAACCAAGAACAATTGCAAAACGTTCTCACAAACAGTTATTTTCAAGACTTGTATCTCCAGCATCCCCAAGCACTATACAATTTTTGACTCCATAAGACACTGGTCTATTTACACTTACATGTTTTAATTAATCTAGGCCATTTGTCCTTTTGAAGTTTCTGCTTGAATTTATTATCTATCTGTGGATGCTTTTATTTTTCAAGTCTTTATTATACTGATAATCTTATATCTTGTGTTGCAACGTGGATTGCCCTTTATCTTGTGTTTATTTATCTAAAATTGTGATCTCATAAAACACTCCTAAACAAACACCCATCTACATCACTCAACACCAAAAACACTTAAAATACATTGAGCCATAGAAACTCTTTGTTAGGGACTACCCCCCTTGGCTTCTTTAGAAGTTAGCCTAAACGGAGGAGCTAGGAGTAGGTGACAGTACCTAGCTCTGTGCTTGCCCCCAAGGCCACACCTCTCCCACTTTCTCAAGTGAGGAGACAGCTTTTATTAGATTTCTGCTGTTGGTGTGCATTCGACGGGCAACAAAGACTTAGCGTTCAAAAATGAAGTCCTCTCACTCTCCAAAATCTCCCAAGAGTGGCTAAAAAGCCTCTTACAAAGCCTTCAAAGGCACTTTAACATCATATCACCAAAAAC
Source organism: Pseudotsuga menziesii (assembly GCA_001517045.1). NCBI lineage: Eukaryota > Viridiplantae > Streptophyta > Pinopsida > Pinales > Pinaceae > Pseudotsuga > Pseudotsuga menziesii. Next base: position 1,460,219 of record LPNX011110004.1, on the reverse strand, counting down.
TTCAATGCATTTTTCAATGCCCTTTCTTTTATGGGGTATTGATAATCATCCCCAAGTTTCACCTTGTGAGGTGACTCATGCTGAGAAATATTGGCGTATGATTCTTTGTATCATGTCATGTGTTTAGATGCCCCACTATCCACAAGCCAATCATTGCTTCCATGTGAGATAGTGCCCGTGAGTGTTGAGATTAGCACATACTCTTCATCTGAATCATCCTTCTCTCTTCTGCATCTTTTGTTTGTTGGTTCATCTTCTTCGGCGGTGTGAGCATAATGTCTCTTCTTTTTGTCCATTTTCATCACAAGTGTAGCATCGAATGTTGGAAAAATATTTTCTGAACTTCTTTTGTTTCTTGTCCTTCTTGTTGTGATGGTGGTTTTCCTTCTTGTAGTTCTTTCCGGTGTGGGTTCTGAGAGCTTGATCTTAAGTTGCTCCCATCTTCTCTTCTCTTGTTATGAGCCGAGCTTCTTCTTGTGTGCATTCTTCTTGGCTTCGGCTGAAAGAGATCAGCTTCCTTCTTGCACATATCCCTTGAATTAATGAATCCCATGATCTTGGGAGGCGATTCAAGGTAGTCATAACAATCTCTCCTTCTTCTACATTCTCTTCAACTACTTCAAGTTGTTCCTTGATTTGAGCAACCCTTGTGAAGTAGGATTGCATAATCTCTGAGTTCTATATCTTCACATTCTTCAGTTGGTTCCTCAATGTTATCTTTCGATTGATGTTCTTTCCTTCGAACACCTTTGTCAAAGCATCAAATACTTCCTTCGATGTCTTGAAGGATGACACTTGGGGGATGAGATGATTGCTAATAGAATCTGCAATGATTCTCTTGGCTTTAACCAAGTTCTTCTTATGAGTAGCCTTAGCCTCATCTCCCTTTGGCTCTGGAACTTCCTCACTAATATATTGATCCAAATCATTTTCTTCAAGGATCAAGGAGATTTTGTACTTCCATGCTCAGAAGTTATCAACGCCTCCAAGCCTGTTCTTAAGTTGAGTATGGTGAATCATCTTTTCAAATGAGAACCTCAAATGGAAATAGCAAAGATTCAGATCTTATCGATTTGAGTTCGACCTGGTTCCGGAGCTGGCTGACATAGGGTTTGTTAGAGAAACCCTAATTTTCCAAACTTGGAGTTTGGGAATTTTGTTTGGACAAAAACATGCGCCTCCTTGAGGTGAGTTGCTCAGCAAAGTCCTTTTCTGAAGACTGAGGTGGGAAGCCTCTGAAACTTGATGCCCTAGTTTCTCCCGACACTAGTGTTAGGGTAAAAAATGAAACTTCTTCAAATCTGATTATGCTTCCACCAAAATATGCACCCTTCTAGGGCGCGTTAGCCTAGCCCTCTTTTCTTGATGATCTGTGGAGAGGAGACCTTGAACTAGGAAGCCCTAGTTTTCGTTGTTGCACAATGCCTTCTTTCAGAGAGGCTCTGATACCATGTTAGTTTTTCTAATCTAATTAGCTTCATTAGAATCTTTATCTGAAAGAATAACAAGCAAGCAAGATACACAAGACACAAAGATTTTCACTGGGAAACCATAAAGGAGAAAACCTCGCAAACTTCCTCATAATAGTTCTGTCACAAAGACTGTATCACAAGATGAACGAACCCAATAAGAAGAAGTCTTATGCAACTATCTATCTCTCCTCCTCTTTCTCTCTCTCTCCTCATGCAAACTTGAGTGAGTGTAAGTGTGTGTAAATGAGGGAGGGCGCCTCCCTATTTATACTCTTCAAGTGACTGGCCTATTAAATGACTGGAGCCAACCTCTTACCCTAACAGGGCCGACTTTTCCTAGAGACTCCAAAAATACATTACATGATGTTATACTGGGGACTATTGCCCCGACTTACAACGGAGGTTGTACCTCAAGGTCCATACACAATAATGACATCCCGAAAGGAAGCAAACACATCTCCGATGGTGGTACAACAACATATAGTGATAATATACATCAGAATATCTTCCGAATTTACAAATACATCAACACTCCCTCTTAACTAGGAAGGTATTCTCTCTCTCCATGGTCATCAACCCATCTGGTCCAGTCATCATCAAAGTTGCTACCAGGGTCATCATCTTATCGATCATTGAATAGTACTATTTGTCATCGGAAGTTTCTACAAAGCCAGCCCTATTTCATGTTGGGTGTAGCCTAGTCCTCATCCAGGTCTTCATCATATCCACGAGCAAGCCATCGCGTAGGTATAGCCCAAGACCATTCTTTACATTGCCACTGCCATAACCTACGTCTCCTACCATCATCTCGTCATATCCAGACCGTCTCTTTGTCCTACACAAAACAAAACAAAACAAACAGAGCACGACCCAGATGCACACCACCTGCATCCTACCAACATAGGAGTATGCCAGTATCTTTCACATCATCAAGACAACCTGCAACTTCCACTATGCGAGAATCGCCTAGAAGCACACCAAGTGTATTAGGTCTCTCTACGGTCAACCTGCGTTCTACCAACATAGGAGAACTACCCTGGTGCACACCAAGTGCCTTGTGACCTCGTCATCTCCAACATGGGAACACACACATACAAGGACTGATTACGACCGAACAACCTGCGTACAACGCAAGTACTTTTACGTTCTAGGTCAACCTCAAGGACTTATTACAAGCAAACAACCTGCGTCCTGGATCTTTTCCGTTCTGACAACCTTCCAAGACTTATTTCGTCCGAGCAACCTGCGTACCATGCCAGGACCCTTTTTACACTCTGGACAACCCACAGGACTTATTACATCCGAACAACCTGTGAACCACGCCAGGATCTTTTACACTTCGGATAACCTGTACCAAGACTGATTACGTCCAAGGATGACCTGCGAGCTTCGCCAGGACTAATTACATCCGAGGACAACCTACAGGACTGGTTACGTCCGAGCAACCTGCATACTACGCCAAGATCTTTTCTGCTCAAACAACCTGTCTCGTTTCCCATGCGAGATCTCATGCATCTGTGTCTTTTGGTCTCTTGTCGTCTCTAGCATAGGAGCACATCAGGACTAATTACGTCCAAGGATAACTTGCGAGCTTCGCTAAAACTAATTACATCCGAGGACAACCTACAAGACTGATTATGTCACCAAGACAACCTATATCTCTGACTATGCTAGAACTTATCACTCCCTCTTTCGAGGGTTCTCGTTTTGGATCACACCAAGTCTTTCTCTGAAATACTCGTCTTATCCACTAATTTTACACTTAGTTGGATTAGTTGAGGAGCCGCCATTTTACAAACATGATAAATGTTTGTTTCCAGTGTATCAAATGATCCGCCTTTGTGCCTAGCAAGTTTTGGCTAGTCAGTTTTTGTTTTGAATAATTATGACCATGGCCCCGCGGGGTTTGTAATAAAATGTGCTAGTAGGGTGTTTTTGAGTGGTTCAGTCTCCTAAGACGTAGAATTTCAACTAAGGTATTCCAGGGAGTTTTTTTCCCTTGACAATTATGCTTTGCCTATAGCCGAGTATAATTGACGAGGTTTTCTCCCGCTTCCTCCAAAGCTGGAATGCCTGATTTTGAATTCTGGGCCTTGGGGGGGTATTAGAGCCCAACTGAGTATATATAAACCTACTAAACATTGTTAAAATAGACTATGGTCATGTCCTAAGTCACTAGGACCCTCAAAAAAAATTTGAAAAAAATTTACCGGACGCGTCAAATTTTTTTTTCCCTAAGTTTTTAATTAAATTTTTCCATAATTTAAATAGAAAAATTCAATTTGTAATAAGTTAGTCATACGGAACCCGAATTCAGTGATTGAAGGCTCTAACCTTAAGCCAAAAATCATTCATGATCATCCGGCCAGCTATCTCCAAGTTTCAGAAGTTCATTCATCCTCATAATTAATAATATCTCAAAAAAGTCATTTACAGAGATATTATTAATTAAAATATTAAAAATGAATATTTTGGAGAAAATAAAAAAACTCTCCAAAATAAACCAAATTGAATAAAATAAAAGGCTAAATGACATGGCACGGAGCATTTATGATGATTCCAAACAATATCGATCAATTTCAGATCAAGTATTGGAGTGTACCAGTTGAACTATCAGTCAGAAATTTGCCCTCTTTGGTCAAATCCGTTTTTGGTTGAAGTGTAGGTTATCTATTGGTTGGGTGATCATTACGAGGGAGGATGAGCCACCTCACCCCCCCTCATTACTCTAGCACTCAGTTGCAGCTCAGTTCAACTCCAAATCATCATGCCGAGCTCATTCAATTACTTCGGTGTTACTCTTAGTTCGGATTTAGGGATTTGAGCCCTATTTTCTTTCATTTTTGTATAAGTAAAGGCTCTTTTGAGCTCTACAACATGGACTTTTGGGCATAGAAACTCTGCAAAAATTGTAATCATTATTTTATTGAATAAAGCTTTTCGACTTTGGAGGTCTATGGGATTGTTTCTTCATTGGTGGATGTCTATCTTATGAGGTGATTTCTTTCCTTGTTTTAAATTTGTTACTCATATGGTGAATCAAATAACTAGCTTTAAAAGTCTATTGTTAAAACATAAGATCTTCCATTTGCAGCTGTCAATTTGGACTATTATGCAAAGTTTATCTTAACCTAGATGAGTACAAGTATTCAGTTATATGAAGTATTGATCATGGTTTAATATTCATAGCATACTAGTTATTTTGTTTGATCTCATCGAGTTTCGAGTTTGATTGTCTTAGCAGATCTTGTCGTTTGGAGAAGGGTGCGAGCTAAGTTGCATCAATCTCATCTCCATCATCATAAGAACTTTTCTAACACTGTTGTCTTTCAGGATCTACAAAGTTGGGCTTTGCCCAAGAGGAAAAACATAAGGAGATCTTACTCCAAAGCTCCATCTTCAAACTTCTACCTCTACCTTTCCCTTTTTAAATTTTTTGCATTTGCTCATGAAATAGCTCCAAGTTTCAATACTCATTATTCAAATCTGTTTTTAGGGCTTTTGCTAGATCTAATTTCTTTCATTAGATCTACAGAAAAATTTATGCTTTGCATGTGAATGTTCAAAAAAATTTCTAAGTATAAAAAAAGTTTCCAAAATTTTTAAAAAAAAAAAATTTGCATTGTCTTTCCTACCATCTTTTAACAATATATGTTTGCTGATTTTTTACTTTTGTGACAGATACAGTGGAAATGCTGGTGAAATTCTGAAGAATCAAGCCCTAAAAACCCATAAACTCCCTCTTCTTCTTTTCCCCTTCTGCAAATTGCTCCAAAGGCCTTCCAGGAATAAGAAAAGAAGCAAAAAAGGCAGCAAAGGAAAGCATTGTAAACAAATTAATAAAGAGCAAGTGGGATTATGGCTCCCACACCCCTCTTCCCCCATTTGGGGGAAGCTTGTATCGTCTCCTCATGTTCATGCTTTGTTTCACAATTTGTTAAAAGTAGGATAGAATAGTTTCAATTGTTAAAGTTTTGTTTTTTCATTAAAGTTGGATAGTTCATTTTTTATTAGTTTATCATTCATAAAATAGAAAAAGTAAAAAAGGGTTTCATTGTTCATTTACTTAGCTAGTTTTAATTTTGTTCACTTTTTTTATTTAATATTGCAAAACCGTAAAAATGACCAACATCTCTTGAATCTCACCATAAGGTGGATCAAGACTGCTCTCTATCGGAGAGTTGTTTTTTGTTTTCTTTTGATTTGTTACTTATCCCCATGCTTTCTCGATTAGGGCCTAAAAAGCCTAAAAAAGACTCTTGGGTAGTTTAACTTTCTTTTTCTTAAGGTTTAATCAATTAATTAATTAAGTCTCTGGAACTTGTTATAACCCAAGTCAAAAGCACTCTCTATCGGAGAGCATAGTTAGACTTTCATATCCTTGCATTAGGCATTTAAATTAGCTAAGTCTCTTGAACCTTTGTCATAAGACAAGGTCAAGAGCGCTCTCTGTCAGAGAGTCTTAATTAATCAACTTAATAAAATTTGTAGCTCCCTCCCCCATAATTAATTAACTTCGTTGTCTCCTTGTCGGAGTATGTTCTGACTAACTTCAAAATCGGAGTACCCAGAAACGGCATCGGATTTTTAATCTTGCTAGAGAAACATAATAAAATTTAAACCCCATAACCAACGCACCGGCGTTGTAGAGAATTTCCTAAGTTCTTCTTAGTAGAAGCGCCAGAACTCCCCGCTGTCTAAGCTTCTCAGCTAGCTGGTCAACCTTCGCGATACCAGCCTGGGATACTGGGCGGGTCGTCATGTCTTCAACAAATTAAACTTGGAACATTCTCCCGGCTCTTGAAAAAACCTTCGCTGACACCATAAGCAAGATCACTTAAAATACTTAAAATATACCAAGAGCATTTGCACAACGTAATATTCACTAGCTTTATTTCAAGACTTGCTGTTAATTTCTTAAAAGCATTATAGAGCTCTGACTCCATAAAGGCACTGGTCTTTTAATCTTTGCATAATTATTATATCTAGATCACTTGACTTTGAAACATTTTAATTTCTATCTGTGAATGCATCTTTATAAAGTCTTGAATTATTGTTTATCTTTTAATTCTCTTGATAGCAACGTGGATTGCTTTGTCTTATATGTCGAATTCATAATAAACAAACACATTTAATCACAATAACTCATAAACAACACCCATCCACATCCGTAACCAATTAAAACACTTTAACCACATTGAGCCATAGAAAACTCTTTGTTAGGGACTACCCCCCTTGGCTTTGTTAGGAGTTAGCCTAAACGGAGGAGCTAGGAGTAGGTGACAGTATCTAGCTCTGTGCTTGCCCCCAAGGTCACACCTCTCCCACTTTCCTAAGTAAGGAGACAGCTTTTGGAAAGTTTCTGCTGCTAGTGTGCAATCGGCTGACAACAACTCGAACTTCACTCTGGTTAGAGGCTTGGTGAATACATCAGCTATATGCTCGTCCATTGCCACGTACTACAGCTTTACTGCTCCTCTCTGCACCATATTTCTGATATAGTGGAACTTGATCTCTATGTGCTTCGACTTGTCATGGAACACCGGGTTCTCCGACAACTTCACGCAACTCTGATTGTCACAGAAGATAGAAGTCGCTTCTAAGAGATCAAACAAATTAGACAGTAACTTCCGCAGCCATACTGCCTCACCACTAGCCGAGCAAGCGGCAACATACTTTGCCTCATTTGTACTTACCGCCACACATGAATGCTTCCTGCTAAACCAGGAGATCATGCCAGATCCCAAACTGAAGCAGCAACCTGAAGTGCTCTTCCTATCAGTGGCGCTACCTGCCCAATCTGAATCAACATAACCGTGCAGGTTAAACTTCTGATTCGCATCATACTTGAGCCCATAATCCATTGTACCCTTTAGGTACCTCAATACATGCTTTGCAGCAACCAGGTGAACATGTCTCGGATCCGTCAGGAACTCGCTCAAGGTGTTCATAGCAAAGCATATGTTTGGTCTCGTATTCGCCAGGTACATCAATGAACCAATCATCTAACGATACATCATGGCATCAACCGACTCTGATGAAGCATCACACAGAAGCTTCAAGTTGCCATAGGTGTGGCTATCACCTTGCAGTCCAGCATTCTCAATATCTTTAGAATCACCATTGCATACTTTCCTTGACCAAGGAAAATCCCATCTGCACTCTGCCACACCTCCATGCCTAAGAAGTAGTGCATCATCCCTAGGTATTTCATCTTGAACTCAGTAGCAAGTTTCCTCTTTGTATCTTCAATGAATTCATCCTCTCCTGTCAAGAACAAGTCATTGACATGTTATCACCAACCTTGTAGTTTCCTATGTATGAAGAATCCAGGATGGATGGTAGAGGGGCAAGCAACTAGGGAGGTGGAACCAAGACTGCCTAAACTCCCAAATGGATGGTTGTCACGTCAATCAAGGAAGTCTTCGCTTTATGTTATCCAAGTCCAAGACAACAACGGGGGAGACCCGGATCTACTCCCGACAGGAGAGAGCAGACCTAGATACCAGAACAGATCAAATGTGGCTTTGAGGTACGTAAGGTGTCAGGTAAATGGAAACCCTAGCTCTAGCGTTTAGGTACTAGCAACTAATGAAGATGACCACCATCTTGGGAAACGTAACTGAGACAAGGTGAGCAAGGACAGAGTTGGGACTGTCTAGTACCAAGGAGATAGAGTCAGTGAAAGATATGAAAGTATCAGTTTACCTGAGTTATCAAAGAATGGTCAAATTTCGAGGGAAAGAGGTCAGGAAGGGCTAGCGCTATGCTTGGAGATCAGTGCCTGTTCAGCCTTGGGTAATGGAGTCAGTATCAGCACAGCATTTCAGTGAACCCACCTGGGATATGCCCTGATCTATGGACCCAAAAAAGGATTTGGCTCAAAAGATTCAAGTTATAGGGAAATCAGCAGTAGGAGGGCTAGCGCTAGGGTTTGGAGAGGCAGATCTGCAGATCTAGAGCCACCAGGAGACTATCAGCTCAGCGTTGGAGTGGAAATGAGATCAGGATGGCTCGATCTACAAACCCAAGTCAGAAAATTTCAGGAAAAATCAAATCTGGAAAAGTCAAAATCTGATGAAGGAGGCTAAGAGGCTAAAAGTCAGTTTTTCAGATCTAGGGCAACCTAGCAGGAACTAGCTCAGCGCTGGGGGTGTTCTGGAATGAGGAAGACCTGATCTACACACCCATGTAATTATTTTTCTGAAAAAGTCAACTCTGAAAAAAGTCAAATTTTTAGTGGGGCGTTGGGGTTTGAGCAGTCAAAAAGTCAGATCTAGGGCAAAGCAGTCAGAATTAGGGCAACGTTGAGCATGTAGACACTGAGAGGGGGGGGTGAATCAGTGTAAAGCAATTTTACAACTTTTCTTGACCTGTCACACTTAACTACCAATTCATCATTTCATTATTCTATCAATCTCATAATCATTTCATAAACTTCATCATTCACATATCATAGCATTTAACTCATCAAGAACCATAACACAGAAGAACACCACACCATATAAATTTGTAATCCTTTTATATTAGTTTTGGTTCGACTACAACCGTTAGGCAAAATCAGCACCTACTGATACATAGAGCACCTACTCTGCATCCAGGACCCTGCCTGGTTTTCTTAGACCCTGCTAAGAAGGGTTTGAGGTATCCTAACCTCAAAAGCAAGACAAGCTTGCTTTTACAATACAGTATACTTGTGTCACACAAGAAATCTCTGTCACATCAAAGCTGCTCATCTTCTCTGCTCATCACATCAACTGTTTGTCAATCTGCTCAACACTGCTGCAATAGTCTTCTCAATCTTCTCTGTTCATCTTCTGCTGGTCAACACTATTCATCACTGCTGGTCAATCTTTGCTACTGGTCATCATCAACGCTGCTTATCATCTCTGCTCAGCACACATCAACTCTGCTGGTCCAAAACTGTTGGCCAATCAGCTCATCAATAGTTGCTCATGCTGATCATCTGCTCTACTGCTCAAGGATCATGTCAATCACATCTACTCTGCTCTTATGCTTAGAAAGTAGTGCATGTCAAAACTCATACCTTGACTGTGGATAACTTCAGACTTTATGCTACCAGACATAACTCATTTCTAACTCAATAACAGTCAACTCTAGAGTTACATACCTTGGATGCACTTGAAGAATGCCAAGTCTGAGTTTCCTTCTCTTGCTAGGACATATACCTTTATCTTTCACTTACCTCAGTTCAACCCTGAACTTTCTCTTCTTATCTTTACTCAACTTATGAAGGTCTGCCATCATCATTTAAACTTTGATCATCACATCAAGGTCTGCATCTTTTAGGAGTGCATCATCACTGGTGTATGCACTTGACCTTGAACTGTGTGTACATTATAGTAGCTTCCAAGCTTGACTGTGTATGTTCTAGATGTCTGTTGTTACATAGGGCTTCTCACACCCTATTTATTCCGACCCCAGAAGTGAGGTTACACCATGGAAGTTATCTCCTTTCAACTTGGATATTATGTCACAATTCATTACTTTTCTGACTGTCTTCTATATCTATGTTTCTGTGGGAACATTCATGTCATAATTCAAGAAGATAGTCAAGAAAATCCCATACAATATCTCAGCTCAGAATTGACCAAAAGAAAAGGATTTTTCTTTGTTGTGCCTGTGCTTGTATGCACTCTACATGTACTGTTGTTTGTAGAAGGAGGACAGTAATAAGAACATCACTTAAAACACTATTAAACACCCAACTAAAGGATCTTTGTTGATGAACTCGGGTCTGCAAATTTCCACAAAAATCAGATCTGCAAAGATCATTGCATTGGCTGCCTTCTAATTTCACAGTCAACTAGTTAGGGCATCATTTTATCATACAAGAAAAACCATCTACCCCAGGACTGTTGATGTGCTTAAAACATAAAAAATGTCTGTAGTTAGCTACCGAGTTTACACAGTCATCTTGCCTCAGTCAATATTCTAAGATGATAAGCTGCCAAATTTCGGTCCTCCTGTACATACTAGAATTTCAGACTTCTTTTCTGCAGTTACCTCAGAGAAAGAGACCCGAAATCAGAGTTGGATGAAAGGCTTCAATTTGCTGCGACTTCCTCAATAGCCTCCACAGTAAACCAGAATTTCAAACTCCTTAAAACAGATCAAAAAAAATAATCTTCTTCACTACAGCTTTGTCCACGACTTGGTGTATGTCTGTTGTTCATTGATCAAGCATGTGTTACTGTTTGTACACCTGGAACTAGGGCATAATACACTAATTGTCACATCTCTGTCCACACCATGGTCAACTCTCATTATTGATCATATATCAATGTCATGATAAATATCATCATCAGGATGAGGAAGACTTCAAAGACTGTCTGTGTAAAACCCTAACCAGGAAACAATGCATGCCAAAACTCAAGTCCCTCTCCTCTGCAATTTCAGGACTGTTTTAACCTCTGCAATTTTTGGACCTGTCAGTCATCAATCATTTCAGTGGACTGTGTCTTTTGGAAGACACCAGGACAAGTCACAATGATGGATTGTTAACATGTGAAAGATTAAAAAGATAAAGACACAGACTGCTATTATCCGAGATTTCACAGTCAACTGCTCCTCTACAAATTCGCCTCAGTCCACGAGTTCCTCAGTCAACCGAGCTTTCTTCCTCGGTCCAATGAGCTTCACACTTTATGCTGCTGCAGATCCACGAATTTCCAAGGTCAAACGAGCTGCTCCCACGAAATTTTTACTGCTCTTGCGGCTGCCTCAAACCCTAGACCCCGAAAAATCTCAGAGCCTTTTATCCACCCAAATTTCCATACAAAAGAATGAAGATTTGTGATGGTATTTATACTAAATCTTCACCTTAATTTGGAGAGCCGACTTGTATGTTTTTGGGCCGAATTTATTTTATTAATAAAAAGAACTTTAAAGTTTTGAGCCAACATAAACTAGTTTTATGGAGCCGACCTTCAACATCAAATAATTTTATGGAGCCGACTTGCAATTTTAAAAAAAAACTTTTAATTTATTTATTGAAGCCGAAATTTTCTTTTATATCCATTGAATCAGTGTTGCACAGGAGGGCGCAGCTATTGGGATTAAAATCATATATTTGTTTGAGGGTTCCATTCACTACCAGAACAGGGATCGGGTTTCTATCACTCTTGAGCTTCATATTTACTGAATACTATTTACTTGCTGCTGAGTTACTGTTGGAGTCTTTGGGGTCGAGCTGCTACAGGAGTCATACTCACAATTGGTATTGCATTTTGGACTTAAAAAGGGGCTGTCATATAGCGAGGAGGAACTACTTCTCTCACTATCACACTAAGCTTGATGGCTGATATATCATTGATTAGAAAGGAGAAATCAAAGTATTCTTATTTGAGTTTGACTGATTGAGAGAGATCATTAACACATTTCCCCAAACCAAGATCCATTTGAAGATCATTGAGGGATCACACCAGCTGCTACAGGACGTGGTGGGTGTACAGTCATCCATTCCATATCAGTCCCAGAATTACTTGGAGTCTACTACAACATTTTAGACAGCCACGTTCATTGGGATCAAGGCCACTGACTCCAAATCTCCTTATAGGACAGACAGTAAGGAGCAGTCACTTACAGCACTATCCTCTTGCCAACTAAATAGAGTCATCTTCAGCAATAAGAAGGCGTGATCACTTGTGAGGTCTTGGAAAGCTTGTAGAAGCATATATCTGATTGTTCCAGGGTCTACACAACTCAATGTCTCCTGTCATTTATTCCCAGTCCACAGACCGAGGTTGATGCTTGGCTTAAAACACTTCCACAGACTGAGTGATGATTATGCTTAAGGTTTCATCTATTGCATTCATCTACTAGTTGGACTTTGTCAAAGGCTGACTACGGGAATGAACAGTCCGAGCTTGATTTGAAGTCATCTAAAGAAGTTATTCTCTGACTCAAATTAAACAGTGGTGGAGTGGAATTTTGGTGTACTGGCAGCAGCTTGTTTTGAGTCCAAAGTTAACCCATGGTTTCTTCAACCTCAAGAGCTTATGTGTAGGGGTGTCCTCCATCAAAGGGTTTCAACTTTCCATTACGCCACTAGGGCTTCCATACACATGAGCCACACCATTCCTTCAAGGTTCCAAGGGCTTCTTCATCAGGCAGGAGGCATCAATGACATCAACTCCATGTTGGCATCAATGACAATTTCATCAACAGAGCATGATTCAGTGAGGGGGATGCCCGATCTACAAAACCCAGAAATGGTTTGCTCAAAGATCAAGCGATTCCCCGATTAAATATTTTTTTATTTTTTTATTTAGGAGTTTTTTCAGAAAATTGAAGAAAAGAAGGTACAATGGATTGAGATCTGAAACAGAAGAGACTTACCTGAAAATGCTTGTAGATGCCTTGTTGATGATGATCCCCGCCATCTCGATCAATTCTGGAAGATATGAGTGAGTTCTAAGACCAACATTGTGCTCCAAGTGTCCAATCATAGATCACAATGAAACTAATGAAAACCCCCTGTCACAGACGAAACCTGTCCAAGCGAGTTAAGGTCCCCCTGCAAAAACGCCCAAGATGAAGTCGCCCTCCTGTAGATAAGAAAAAGATCCCGAAAAAATGTATAGATCTCACAAAATATTTCGAATGCTAAAAAGCAAAAGATTTTCCAATCATCACCGAAGAACACCAGATGCAAAGCAGATCCAGAAAATATCCACAAAAAATCTTTCTATTAATCAGATCCAAGAGCCAAAGACCCCTTTACAAATGAGCAGCTCTCTCCTTTAAATAAAAATGAGAGAATCAAAATCCTAACCACTTTCAAAACGAGTGGCTAAAATTAAAAGATAAAATATTCTAATTAATGGTTGAGATGAACTCAACATACAATACATGGATCAATATAACCATAAAGTACCAAAGTGGACTAAATCACCCATAAAGAGGGTACCCCACTCACCAAGAAATAAATGAAGCACATGGTGGGTCCATGGAGTGTTAACTAAATCCCTATGGGTGCCCCATGGCACAATAAAATAATATAATATTTTAATTCTTTGACTTTGTGCCTCATTGAGGAAATCTTGAGCCTCCCAAAAGCTCCAAAAAATAATATAAAAATGCCCAAAAAATAGGTGTAGGCCCCCATCAGGTGCTGCAACTGCTGGAGGTGTGGATGACATCACTCTCATCATCATGACTCATCCCATGTCATTTATTTGCCTCATTAGCCCTAATCAATTTCTTCAATAGCCATTTAATCATTTTTTAATCTGCCTCGGGAAATGTGAACCTGCCAAAACCGCCTCTTAGGGTCCCTACGTTGTCAAACTAAACCTCCCAGGCTCTCTGGGATGGGGGTACTATGGTACAAACAAGTGGTTGCACCCCCTATGCCTATGCCCATACAACGCCCTAGGAGATCCAAATAAAACATCTACCTGCTCAGACACATCATTCTGTGAAGCAAAACTGCATCAGAAAGGCAAAATGAGCCTGATCATCTCTGTAAGTGCCCGAAACTGAAGATAAGCTATCTCGTTAGACTCAGAGAGTCTAAATCCATCTAGGGTGTATACTCATACCCCTCTCAGGTCTTTACCTAATCATCAACCATATCCAATAGACAATATAACCATCTGGAAATGATCAGATACCAATAATATAACTTAGACTATCATCCATCTGCTGCAAATGCTATAAGGCTAAGACATGCTCTACAACTCATTTAAGCAACAATCATAACAAGTAGCAGTTATTTCACTGGCGGTGTATCAACCAAATACATATATAGGGTTTATTTATTATTACTCAGACCAGACTTTCAGGACTATAATCACTTCATAGTTGTAGTCAATTTGCTAGTGAAGGGTGAAGGGTGAAATTAACAAGGCTAGGGCAGGATGACTTCCTATTTAACATCATGACACTTCGGATATGGAAAAGAGAAACTCACTATAACCATATGCAGGACAAACAACAACACAAGGAATGGAAGTGCCTCACAAATGGTTGAGTTGTTCAGAGAGTGCTTATTCAACTTAGCCATCATGTCTACATCAAGTTTGATCCAGTTTCATTAGGATCCTCAATTTTATTTCCATGGCCTTTTTGGCCTATATGTCCTTTTGGGGACTTCACCAGCGCTTAAAAGCACAGCTAACTATAGCTTTCATCCAGGACATTTTCAAATTTATAAGGTCAGCAATATTTGGATATGGCATATATTTAACCATTGCTTTTTGGACCTTTTCTTATACCCTTCAAGGGGTAATTTTAGCATTTCATTGCTCTTGCCCTTTTTTATATATGTTAAGAAACACAGTTTAGCATTTTTATTTTCCATGGGTGCATACATAACATTTTCCAACACAAGTAGTACATGATCTTTCAGTTTTAGCCAACAACATCTCAAGTGACAAGGGGAAGTTCTGCACAATGCCAAACATCGGGACAACCGACCAAAATGATTTAGGCATACAATCCAACTCACCAAAGGCAAGTTCTGTCACCAACTCAAAGCCGAGACACAATATAAACAGGGAGGCTTGTCCAACAAAGATTCTAGCGGGGAAAGGTCCTCCATGCTACAAGTCAAGTAGTAAGTCGAGTTAAAAACAAAACTGGAAGGAAATAGATGGGTGGAGATAGTGAAAGATGAAGCCAACACTAGCAAGCCAAAACAATGGTGGAAATGACTACCTCTATTCTCCCTAAAGAGGGTAAAACCAATGAGTATAGATCAAAAACTTCCAAGTCTAAGTAGGGACATCAATATATAATACAAATACAATCCAAGTCCATATAATTATGACCGCCAGATCAAGACACTACATGTTAATACATGTCACAAAGATGAGTATAAGAGCAATGATAACCATAACACAATATAATAAAAGTTGAGCCATAATCATGCATATAATCCATCTGAACCATCATTTGTCCAATGAGAAAGTACTGATATAAATCTGGGCATCAATAACTGCTCTGTAAATGACTAAATGGCTACATCAGTCCTCAAATCTGAGTGTCCTAAGACTCGGTCCTGACATGGGAGAGTACGATAGTCCACAAATAAAGTAATGATCCCAAAAAACTGCTCATCTCAGCATCTCATCTAAAAGAGATCTGGCTGAAAAATGTACTGCATTTGAAAAATAGAATATGGTAGCCCGGCTCGTATATATGTGATAACATCTGGCTCTAGCTGGGACAAGTTCTCTGCTGAAAAGAGCGCTTGAGAACCTCATAATCTTTGGTCCTCGCACTCTTCTTCTCGCATCCTCGATCAATCCATCCAGCTCTGCAACCACTACCAAAAATGTCACTTACTACCTGCAACATGTCCAGAGCTATACCAAACTCACAGACTGGTCATCAGAACGATATGTGGATAATATATAAAATACTGAAAATAAAGATGCATGAAGCAAAAAATAAATCTAATCTATAACCATAACTTTCAATAAAAGTTTGATTTTGATTTTGCAGAAATCAAATCTACACTAAGAGCTTCAAAGGTGAGCTTCAGGCAAAAATGCGAGATTCTACACTACTGCCGGGAAAGGCTTATTTTATCCTACCTACCCTACTCTAACCAATTTGGACAAATGTTAGGTAAAATCATAAATCCAATGCAACCACTTGCTGAACAAATCCATTGAGATTTCTTTACAATTAATGATACAAGAAATCAAAGATGGCTTGTAAGTAATGTGAATGAAAATTTAAGCCATTATAACTTGTTGTTTGAAGATCAACGAAAGACATGGATAAAGAGAAATGAAATCATGCCAGGGATGAGATTGATTGTTGCAAACTTCTTCTACCCATAGATCGATAGGATCATAAAATTTATGCAAGTTTAAATTTGTTGAAATAAAAGAATACGATACATGATTCATCCCCCCTAGGCCATCATTGTTTCCCTCCTCTTTCTTGTTAGCACACTCAATCATACTCACATCATGATCAATGGTGAAGCAAAATAGGGACAAATTAGATATCATTAAACCAAAAATTGAGATTAACCCCATTTGTTGTTTATAAAATGAGAAAATATGGAATTGGTCTTTATAAGCTTTTCATTCACCCAATCAAAGAAATTAGCAAAGTTGAAAGCATTATGCACCAAGGATGAAAGGAGATAAAATGTTTTACCATTGACCATTTGGCACTTTCGAGACTCTGTACCGCATGATACCATAGAGGACTTCAAAAGTTGGGATGGGAGGGTGGATTGACAAATTAAGACTTGATTTGTCTCACCTAAAGATGTTAACACCAATCTTCCACGTGATGTGGGACATTTGCTAGAGAAATTGGCAAGATTAAAACTAACATCCCAAGAACTAGACTCACTATGATTAATCTCCTCAACCAAATCACCTTCATCAAAAGTATGATGGGGAATAGTAACAACATTACAAGAATCATTCCTTGGAGGCTCTTGATAATTATTTGGACACAGATTCCAGTTCGAAAGATGTGACAAAGAAGGTTCTAGGTCAAGCTCACTCACTAGTATATCATCATCATGCGGCTGTTCTTCTTGAGATTGTTCATTACATTCAACTGAGGATAAATGATCATCATCATTCATTTGATAAGGAAAAATATCACTATGTTCATTTCTGTCCTCACAAACTTTGTCTCCGACTACAATATGACCACATGATTGTTCTTCAACATAAGTTTTATTAATTTCAACCTTTTCTTCTTCTGCAATGATATGATCAAGGTCTGAATCCAGATTCGGATAGGTTGGATACTGACTCAAATTATCATCAATTAGGCAATGACTATGGAGTTTCTCTTTTAAAGGCTCTTTAATGACCTCATGAAATGGAAGGCTCAACTATAGATGTTTCTTGATGGTGCATGTTAGGCTCCCTTCCACGGATCAAATCTAGGATTTGCTCCGTGACTGCTTTAGGTAATAATAACTAAGTATCTTGTATGATTTGATTGATATCCCTCTTAATTTCAGCATGAGATTTTGAAACATTATCCTCAAAGTACTCTGTAACATCCTTATGGATTGCAAGCACGCTGATAATTTGGAACATTTCAGGAGAGGAATGATCCAATTGAGAAAGCAAATTTCCAATATACTGATTATAATCATTGCTAGATTCACACTCTAAAGAATCATCAGTGTTCCTACCCCACTTATCTATTAACAAATCTGTGAACATGTCATACCCAGTGATGGATTCTGGTGCTAAATGATCAAACCATAGTTGAGCATCCCCTTGCAAGGATTCTTCTAAGGCTCGCATAAAAACATCTTCATTGTCCGCACCTCTAATTTCCATGTAATCCCAAAGAATGTCCAAATGACTTTCAATAGATATATCTGAAGAAATTCTGTGTTTTACTGTTTGCTGGTTTATGTCAACATTTCGTGGTTTTCACATACAGTCGGTTTTGCATTGGCTGTAGGTTACTTATGAAATTTTACTGAACAATTAAACACACAGTAAAATACACTAACAGGCTGAAAAACACATTTAACAATCACACCATAAAATGATAAACTCAAAGATTTTTGGCCAAAATCAAGCCCTGGAAAAACCCCCACGGGGAAAAACAGTTAGAGAGAGAGAGTTTTATTATCTTCAGCAAAATATCAAAACAGAAATACAGTGAAAATTTAACTTATCTCCACCCAAGATTTCATCTCAAAATCTTGGAAAACGTGCCCAGCAAAGCCTTGAAAACTATGCAGAAAAATACCAGCAGTCCGTACAACTGTACGGCCTCGATTTTGGTGACCTATTTTATCTCGAAAATTGTGCCAGCATTTACCTCGATTTCTGTGCCAAAATCTGCCTAGAAAACTGTGCCAAAATCCGTACTGTACGGAATCCATACAGCAGCATTAAATGTTGTTCGTACACCTCGAAAACTATGCAGTCTGTACCTCGAAAATTGTGCAGTCCATACACCTCGAAAATTGTGCATTAAATGCAGTCTGTACCTCGATTTTCTGTGCAGTCTGTACACCTCGAAAATTGTGCATTAAATGCAATCCGTACCAGCAATAAATGCAGGACATACCCTCGATTTCTGTGAGGTCTCTCTTCTTGGGAATCGTGCCAATGCCCTAGCTCGATCTCCTTCTCTCTCAGCTCAGTCTCTTCTTCTCGGAAAATGAAAAAGTGAAGAGTTTTGCCTCCCTCAACCCTTTTTGTCTAAACCCTAAGTGGGAATCTAATCCAACGGTGGAGAAAGATCCAATCCAATGGCTAAGATTCAATGAGAGTAAAAATCACATTTATTTAAATCACTTAAATAAATTTACTCACCCACTTAAATTTATCAAAAAGTGACTTTAACTTTATAAAGTCTCATTAAGTAGCTTTTAATGTGAGGGTCACCTTTTTCCCTTTTCTAAGTGACTTAGGCAAAAAGTCACTTAGGGAACAAATTCCTAGGTACAAAACTAACACTCCCTCTTACCGAGGAAGGTGTTCTGCACCACTCCCAACTTATCTCTGAAGAAGACAAACTTCCCCCTCCCCAAAGACTTCGTCAGAATGTCTGCTACCTGCTCATCAGTGGATATATACTGTAGCTCAACTGCCCCTCTCTGAACATAATCACAGATGAAATGGTACCTGATCTCAATGTGCTTCGACCTTTCATGAAACACTGGATTCTCAGAGAGCTGAATGCAACTCTGATTGTCACAATAGATCACCGTAGGCCTAAGCTGCTGATCAAATAAATCTACCAATAACTTGCGAAGCCACAGTGCTTCACAAGTAGCCTGACTGGCTGCCATATACTCAGCCTCAGCAGAACTCAGTGCAACGGACTTCTGTTTCCGACTGAACCACGACACTGCTGCCGAGCCCAAACTGAAACAACAACCGAAAGTGCTCTTCCGATCCCTCACACAACCTGCCCAGTCTGAATCTGTGAACCCAACCAAGCTGACTCCACCCGAACCCCTGTAGTCCAGACCATAATCCACCGTACCTGCAAGATATCTCAATATGTGCTTTGCGGCAGTCCAGTGCACACTCCTAGGCTCAACCATGAACTAACTAAGAGTGTTAACCGCAAAACACAAGTCTGGCCTGGTATTGACCAAATACATCAATGACCCAATGAGCTGACGATATAAAGTGGGATCCACCAACTTACCCTCGGAAGCATGAAGTTGCTTCCAGTTGGTGATCATAGGCGTACACATCGGCCTGCAGTCCTCCATCTGAAATCTCTTCAGAATATCAACTGCATACTTCCCCTGTCCAACGAAAATATGTCTAGGCTCCTGCCAATCCTCCATCCCCAGATAGTAATGCATCAGTCCAATGTCTGTCATCTCGTACTCCGATGCTAGATCTCTCTTGCAATGTGCAATTAGACGCTCATCACCTGTGATAAATAGATCATCAACATATAGCAAAAGAATGAGCGGATCTCCTCCAACCACAATGAAGTATAGGTTGGGATCAGCCTCACTCTTCTAGAATCCCATCGATGTCAAGTAAATATCAATCCTGGAGTACCAAGCTCTAGGAGTTTGCTTCAGTCTGTACAAGGCTTTCCTCAGCCTGCACACATGAGAATCTCTCCCATGGATCTCAAATCCCTATGGCTGCTCTAAATATACCTCCTCCTGCAGAAGACCATTGAGAAATGCAGTCTTCACATCCATCTGGTGGATCTTCCAACCCATCTCTGCTGCTATAGATATAACTGCCCTGATAGAAGAATACCGAGCAACTGGAGCAAATGTCTCATCATAGTCAACTCCCTCAACCTGTGAGAACCCCCGCGCCACAAACCGAGCCTTGTACTTCTCCACACTGCCATCCGCAGCATGCTTTATCTTTTAAAGCCACTTGGAAGTCACAACTGACTTCCCCTCAGGTCTCGGCACTATCTCCCAAGCATCAGTCTTCATGATGGAATGGTACTCTTCCATCATGGCATCTCTCCATACTTGATGCTAGGAAGCCTGCTCAAATGTGGATGGCTCAGAGTCACGAAGACTCGCAACAAGGGCCATATCATACCTGTCAGGCACCACACCATACCTTTCTGGCTCCACCACTGTCCTGATCTGCTCCTGGGGCCTACCAATTGCCTCTGCATCCTTCAAGGTCTCCTGAAGACACTTAGGCTTCCTCTTCCTTGAAGACTGCTCCTCCCAAACTGGTTTTGGGCTCTCCTCATCTGAGGAAGTCCCAGTACCTGAAGGTCCAACACCCCGAGGACCAGTACCTGATGAACCTGTGATCTGAGGACTCAACCCTGAACCTGTCCCTGAAACTGTCCCTGAAGTGCTAGCCACCTGAATCACTGAACCTGTAGAAGCTGTGCCTGTACCCTGTGATCCAGTCACTCCAAAAACCTGTGGACCTGATAGCTGCATCGAAGAAGCCTGTACCAGCTGAGGTGTGGGAGCTGGTGTCTCCCCCTGCTCTAACTCCCTAGACTTCCTAGAGGCTCTCTCCTCATCAAACTTCACTTCCCGTCGGACAACAACCCTCCTCTGACTAGGTAAGTAAAGCCGATAGGCCTTCAAAGTCTCGTCATATCCCACAAATATGCCTCTCTCTGCAGTGGGATCAAACTTCGTCCTCTTCTCAGAAGGGACGTGAGAGTAAGTCAACGAGCCAAATATACGAAAGTGGCCCACCTCAGGCTTCTTGCCTGAATACATCTCCTCAGGAGTCTTACTCCCCACTGCCTCCTGTTCTGCAGATAAACTGCAGTGCTACATGCCTCTGCCCATAGAAAGAAAGGTAACCCCTGATCATGAAGCATCGCTCTGGCTGCCCCCACAATCGACCTGTTCTTTCTCTCTGCTACTCCATTCTGCTCAGGAGTGTAAGGAACTGTCAACTGTCTCTGAATGCCCTCCTGTCTGCAAAATGCATCGAACTCCTTGGAGGTGTACTCCCCCCCATTGTCCGATCTCAACATCCGGATCTTCCTCCCCGTCTGCTTCTCCACAAGGGCTTTGAACCCTTGGAAGACTCTCAACACAAGCTCGGACTTCTTGCTCCTCAAGAAGTAGATCCAGGTCTTCCTAGAGTAGTCATCAATGAAGCTGATGTAGTACTCAAAGCCTGTCAAAGACAATGATGACATAGGACTGCATATGTCAGTATGGATAAGATCAAGCACCCCGGCAGCTCTCGTGTCACTGCTCGGAAAAACAGTCTTGGTGTACTTTCCCAAAGCACACCCCCTGCACACATCACTCTGCTCAGTGTTGAACTCCGGTAATCCTGTAACCATGCTCCTCAACAATCTGAGAGCTGGGTGATGTAGGTGGGCCATCCTCCGATGCCAAAGCTCACATAGCTCACTGCTGCTGTTGTGTGCTAGAGCACACTGTGGCTGAAACAAGAGCTTGTACAGCTTTCCACATCTGACTCCAATGTCCATGGCACTAGACATACCTGTAGCCCTGGGATACACCTGCACTCTCCCATCTAAAAAGCACACCCCAAGACCCCTGTCCTCAATGGTGGAAACTGACACAAGGTTCTTCTTCAGCCTAGGGACATATAACACATCCCTCAGAGTCATGAGACTCATCGACTCCCTCTGAAATGTAATGGTCCCCCGACCAACAGCTCTAACAACGGTGTTGTGTCCAAGGACAACCTCCACATCTCTACCTGTCTGAGATAGCTCCGAGAACATCTCTCGAGCTCTAGTCATGTGGCTCGAGGCTCCGCTGTCAATATACCAAGTAGTAGAGGTGGATGGACTCCCCTGATGACCTGCCAACAATTAATGCTCACAATCCATATCCATTTCTGTGCTGGTGGCTAAAGAGACTCTCTCTCTCTCCATCTGTCCAGCATATAGGGAAAACTCCCTCTGAAATGCATCACCAAACTCATCAACCTCTGTTGAGGCTACTGTCTGTTGTCCCTGTCCCTTCTTCTTCTTCTTGCTTGGACACTGTGAAGCATAGTGCCCAAACGCCTGACATGCATAACACTTGATTTTATTCAAGTCTTTCTTCTGCCCACTCTGCTGCTGCTGCTTGGCCCCACCCTTCTTGGGACCCTTCTTCTTCTTGCCCTTAGCTGCCAAAGCCACATTCTCGTCATCAACCCCACTGTGAGATGTACTGCCATGTACAAGACCTCTCCTAGTCTCCTCCTGCACAAAGTCATCCCAAAGTCTATCCCAAGTAGGTAGGTTCTCTCTGCCCACTATGGCTTGCACAAATGCACCCCAGGGCTTTGAAGCCCCATTCACTGCTGTGCGTACTAGCTCTGTAGGGGCTACCACCTCCCCAACCGCTGCAAGTTTATCCCAAACTACAGAAATCCTGGTAAAATATGCTGTGACTCCCTCACCCCCATTCATCTTTATACTTTTGAGTTTCTCTTTGAGAACCATCTTCCTGTTCTCATTGGAACTCTCATACAAACTGATCAAGGCTGACCACATCAAGTGTGCCCTAGTCTTGCCTGAAATGTGAGGGATTATGTGGTCTTTAACTGCATCTAGAATGATCCTCCTAGCTTTACAGTCCTTCTTGTTGAAAGCTGATAGAGCTGCTGCATCTGCTGATGCGGGAATGACAATCGGGTTAGCTGTAGTGTTCCTAACTACATCCAGCCATAACTCATTCTCCTCCAGTATCAGTAAAATTCTGGCCTTCCACGGCACAAAATTTCCTGTCCCATCCAGCCTATCCTCCAGTCTAAGACCTGTAGCCATCTCTACACCAACCCAACAAAGTGCTGCTCACTGACAGAAGGTAAAATACTAAAAATTTCTGAGATCTGAAAATTTCTGTGTGTCTGCAAACTATCACTGTTTTCTGCCCCCCAAGCTCTGATACCACGAAGAAATTCTGTGTTTTACTGTTTGCTGGTTTATGTCAACATTTCGTGGTTTTCACATACAGCCGGTTTTGCATTGGCTGTAGGTTACTTATGAAATTTTACTGAACAATTAAACACACAGTAAAATACACTAACAGGCTGAAAAACACATTTAACAATCACACCATAAAATGATAGACTCAGAGATTTTTGGCCAAAATCAAGCCCTGGAAAAACCCCCAAGGGGAAAACCAGTTAGAGAGAGAGAGAGTTTTATTATCTTCAGCAAAATATCAGAACAGAAATACAGTGAAAATTTAACTTATCTCCACCCAAGATTTCATCTCAAAATCTTGGAAAACGTGCCCAGCAAAGCCTTGAAAACTGTGCAGAAAAATACCAGCAGTCCGTACAACTGTACGGCCTCGATTTCTGTGCCCTGTTTTATCTCGAAAACTGTGCCAGCATTTACCTCGATTTCTGTGCCAAAATCTGCCTAGAAAGCTGTGCCAAAATCTGTACTGTACGGAATCCGTACAGCAGCATTAAATGATGTCCGTACACCTCGAAAATTGTGCAGTCCGTACCTCGAAAACTGTGCAGTCCGTACACCTCGAAAACTGTGCATTAAATGCAGTCCGTACCTTGATTTCTGTGCAGTCCGTACACCTCGAAAATTGTGCATTAAATGCAGTCCGTACCAGCAATAAATGCAGGTCGTACCCTCGATTTATGTGCAGTCTCTCTTCTTGGGAATCGTGCCAATGCCCTAGCTCGATCTCCTTCTCTCTCAGCTCAGTCTCTCCTTCTCAGAAAATGAAAAAGTGAAGAGTTTTGCCTCCCTCAACCCTTTTTGTCTAAACCCTAAGTGGGAATCTAATCCAATGGTGGAGAAAGATCCAATCCAATGGCTAAGATTCAATGAGAGTAAAAATCACATTTATTTAAATCACTTAAATAAATTTACTCACCCACTTAAATTTATCAAAAAGTGACTTTAACTTTATAAAGTCTCATTAAGTAGCTTTTAATGTGAGGGTCACCTTTTTCCCTTTTCTAAGTGACTTAGGCAAAAAGTCACTTATGGAACAAATTCCTAGGTACAAAACTAACAATATCATTATTTCCACTAAACTGGGGCAACCTCCTAATGTAATCGTTTGGCATAGGATGAGGTGCTCCCGGTATTTCAGAAAAGTCAAAAGGAGACTGTTTGTCTTGTTTTTTAACAGCTCTGGTTACTTGGCTATAAGGCTTTGACTGGGACTGACTTCTAGGTTTATGTCGACTTACAGGTCCACTCGGGATGGTTGGGAAATTTTTATTGCATGGGTGAGGAAGTTGGTGGGTATCATAAAGATTGGGATAACTAGATTCATACCCATGGTCATGCTCGAGATCATTCTCATACCCGTAGTCTGACCTCCATCTATCCCTTTCATTTATTTGTCTTGTAGTTTCAATCATTTTTTTGGTTAATTCCTTCATGTGCTTCAAAAATACATTTGAATTCATTATGATTTATGGTATGTTCTAAGAACTTAAGATTAATACGTTGGGCACGATCCTTAGTGGAGTCGCAGGGTGGAGTCGCCAGGTGAACCACACAAGTAATTCACCAATAAAAGATATGTTGTAGGGAAAGGTGAGGTATGTTGAACCAAGGTAGGCCTCTATCTCCCCGGCAATGGCGCCAAATTGTTGGCAAAGAGAACGGGAGTATAGCTTGAGGAAAAATGTCAAACAAGGGTAGGCCTCTACCTCCCTGACAACGACGCCAAAATGTTATCACCAACCTTGTAGTTGCCTATGTATGATGAGTCCAAGATGGATGGTAGAGGGGCAAGCAATTAGGGAGGTGGAACCAAGACTGCCTAGATTCCCAAATGGATGGTTGTCACGTCAATCAAGGCAGTCTTCACTTTATGTTATCTAAGTCAAAGACAACAACGGGGGAGACCCGGATCTACTCCCGACAGGAGAGATCAAACCTAGACACTAAAACAGATCAAATGTGGCTTTGAGGTACGTAAGGTGTCAAGAAAATGGAAACCCTAGCTCTAGGGTTTAGGTACTAGCAACTGATGAAGATGACCACTGTCTTAGGAAACGTAACTGAGAGAGGGTGAGCAAGGACAAAGTTGGGACTGTCTAGTACCAAGGAGATAGACTCAGTGAAAGATATGAAAGTATCAGTTTACCTGAGTTATCAAGGAATAGTCAAATTTCGGGGGAAAGAGGTCAGGAAGGGCTAGCACTATGCTTGGAGATCAGTGCCTGTTCAGCCTTGGGTAATGGAGTCAGTATCAGCACATCATTTCAGTGAACCCACCTGGGATATGCCCCCATGATCTATGGACCCAGAAAATGATTTGGCCCGAAAGAATCAGGTTACAGGGAAATCAGCAGTAGGAGGGCTAGCGCTAGGGTTTGGAGAGGCAGATAGGGTTTAGAGAGACAGATCTGCAAATCTAGAGCCACCAGGAGACTATCAGCTCAGCATTGGAGTGGAAATGAGATCAGGATGGCCCGATCTAAAAACCCAAGTCAAAAAATTTCAAGAAAAATCAGATCTGGAAAAGTCAAAATCTGATGAAGGACGCTAGGAGGCTGAAAGTCAGTTTTTCAGATCTAGGGCAACCTGGCAAGTATTAGCTCAACGTTGGGGGTGTTTTGGAATGAGGAAGACCTGATCTACACACCCATGTAATTATTTTCTGGAAAAAGCCATCTCTGGAAAAAGTCAAATTTTTAGTGGGGCGTTGGGGTTTGAGCAGTCAAAAAGTCAAATCTAGGGCTTAGAATTAGGGCAGCGTTGAGCATGATTCAGTGAGGGGGATGCCCGATCTACAAAACCCAGAAATGGTTTGCTCAAAGATCAAGCGATTCCCCGATTAAATATTTTTTTTTATTTTATTATTTAGGAGTTTTTCAGAAAATTGAAAAAAAGAAGGTACAATGGATTGAGATCTGAAAGAGAATAGACTTACCTGTTAGATCTTACCTGAAATTGCTTGTAGATGCCTTGTTGATGATGATCCCCGCCATCTCGATCAATTCTGGAAGATATGAGTGAGTTCTAAGACCAACATTGTGCTCCAAGTGACCAATGGGCCCTCTCCTGCACAAGCAAACGTCAACAATATCAGATTTGTCGTATCATGAAAGAAAAGCAAGATCTACAGAAAAGTAACAAGATGCAATCATAGATCACAATGAAACTAATGAAAACCCCCTGTCACAGGCGAAACCAGTCCAAGCGAGTTGAGGTCCCCCTGCAAAAACGCCCAAGATGAAGTTGCCCTCCTGTAGACAAGACAAAGATCCCGAAAAAAGGTATAGATCTCACAGAATATTCCGAATGCTAAAAAGCAAAAGATTTTCCAATCACCACCGAGGAACACCAAATGCAAAGCAGATCCAGAAAATATTCACAAAAAACCTTTCTATTAATCAGATCGAAGAGCCAAAGACCCCTTTACAAATGAGAAGCTCTCTCCTTTAAATAGAAATGAGAGAACCACAATCCTAACCACTTTCAAAACGAGTGGCTAAGATTAAAAGATAAAATATTCTAATCAATGGTTGAGATGAGCTCAACATACAATACATGGATCAATATAACCATAAAGTACCAAAGTGGACTAAATCACCCATAAAGAGGGTACCCCACTCAACAAGAAATAAATGAAGCACATGGTGGGTCCATGGAGTGTTATCTAAATCCCTATGGGTGCCCCATGGCACAATAAAATAATATAATATTTTAATTCTTTGACTTTGTGCCTCCTTGAGGAAACCGTGAGCCTCCCAAAAGCTCCAGAAAATAATATAAAAATGCCCAAAAAATAGGTGTGGGCCCCATCAGGTGCTGCAACTGCTGGAGGTGTGGCTAAGTCACCTAA